>PVJA010006535.1:13463-72828 GCA_004027025.1 Myocastor coypus
AAAAAAAAAAAAAAAAAAAAAAAAAAAAAAAAAAAAAAAAAAAAAAAAAAAAAAAAAAAGCCCAAACCAGAGTTCTGCCTTGTCATCAGGTCATGGCCTTAACCTGCTTCTGTCGCCTGTTACTTCATTACAAAAAGCAAGTGCTGGGGTTTAACACTGCGTACTCTCTTCATGGCTCACCCCATAGCTTTTGCATTTTCATTAAAATGAGTCATAGCAGGAGGCTGTGGGTTGTGATCAGGTAGCTAGGGGAGGAAGATGTGGATGGTGTGGTGCTAGTTTAGATGACTCCAGGTGAGGATATGAACTTGGAAGAGGGATAGCAGCTGAAACAGAGGAGAAATCTGTGCTACAGGTCAAAGCCAGTAGCACTATCAGGGCTTAAAGTTTCCATGTCCAGTATGAGCTGTCCACCTCAGCTTCTCAGCAAAAATTCCCTCTCCAGCAGTTTGGCTTGCAGTGTCTTTTGGAAAATGACTAGGGGTGAGCAGCTCAAACTGTGTAAGCCTCTGTTTCTTCAGTAGTAATCCCTACCTACTCACATGGTAAGTTGAAAATTTCTGAGAAGATCCAGACCTCAGCACTCTGCCTAAGTTAATGCAGTCTTTCTTTCCCTTTCAATTTCCTTGTCTTCTCTTTTCTATCAGCTTTGGGGAAGGGACAATGCTTTTTCCATGTTTTTAGTTTAGTGTTCATCTCTGCACTAACACTTAGCAGGAGTATTCAGCACTTAGAAGGTATTTGTTGGTTGAAGTGATAAAGGAAGTGAGATAGACAAAAGAAGGGCAAGTAAAAGTGACAAGCAAGTCACACAGTAATATGGAATATTTTCAGGACTTTGCAAATAAAGTGATGGCACCCTGTAGGGAGGAAAGAATGGGACACTTGGTCATCTGTTGGGTCTCTATTTTCATCCTTGTTTGATAATATGGATTTAGAAGAGAGCGAGTATGTATAATGCATTGGCACCTATTCTTGTCAGAGGACCAAGGTTTTTTTTTTTTTTTTTCTTTTTTAAATGTATTTAGTACAGGGTGTACAGGGTCTTGATATGTAGATTAGACTCATAGTGATTCTCCTGTTTTTAGCCTCCCAAGTGCTGGGATTATAGCACATACCACCATGTCCAGTCTCAATTGCCCTCTCCATTTGCCCTGGGACTAGGCTGGTATTGCACACCAGGGATTGAACCTGGTCCCTGAGTCTGCCTTGCAGGTGCTTTAGTCTGCTGAGCTATCTGGCCAGCTGGATTACATTTTAAGGGAAGCTTAAAGAATCTAAATTGTGGAAGGGAAAATAAGATGAAGGAAGGAAAAACAAATCTGTATAGTAAGGAGGGACTCAGCAGGCAGGTAAGGTTGGTTACAATCATAATTATTTACTGTTAATCAACTCCTTGCCATTACAGGGCTCTCTGCGAGTTGTTAAGATTACACAATAGAAGGCAGGGTTCCTGTCCTCCCTGTTCGGGCTTCCATATTGAAGAAATTTAATTGAAGAGAAGAAAAAGAAGTATTGAACATTGTAAACCCAGCACCGATGAAGACTGAGGCAGTAGGAAATAAAGTTTCAGACCTGTCTGGGAAATTTAGTGAGACCCTGTCTGGAAAAAAAAAAAAAAAAAAAGGACCTGTGTTTAATTTACAGCAACACACACACACACACACACACACACAAAGTACTCAACATTTGCTATCTGCTTAACACTAGAACAAATGCTTAAAGATAATATGTCAAGTATTATCTTTCTCCAACTTGAAACTAAGGTTCAGGTGGGTTCAGAAATGTCTCTAGCTCATCCATCAATCAAGCAGAAGAATATAAGCCTTTCTTGCTCATATGGTCTTACGATGCCTGCAGGAGTGTAAAGGATTCATACAAGCAGGCTAAAAGAATTATAATAGGTAGCTTAGGTTCATCACCAGTTGAGTAATAGTTCTTAATTGCAACAAGAATATAGAAGAACAGAGATTTACTGAGGCCTCAGATTGAAGGAAAATTTTACAAAGGAAGTAGATCTTCAGTGAAGTGCCAATGGTAGTACCTGAGTCCTGTAAGAAAGAATGAGAAGTGAGGGATGCCATCCATAAGGAGGCATGGTGTATGTAAAGGTGGGGAAATTCTCTCCCTCCAGACTGTGGGTTTCTTTTCTTAATTTCTATTTCATGATTGTTAGCACTATGAGGACAGAGACAATGTCTGTTCATTCCAGTACTTTCGCTCTAGTGCCTAGAGAACAGGCACTCAATATTTTTTTGTAAACATATGAATAAATGAATCATGAATTAATGAATAATCTACTTCTGTGCCATGGCTCTAAACCTCTCAGAGAAAATGCCTCTTTTTTTCTGGGGAAGGGGAAGTTTGCTGATGTGGGAGATTTCAGAAAATGCAACTGAAGGATCACAGAGCCTCTATAGGTCACCAGAGAGAGCACAAGGTCTCCAGCCTGCCTCTTTGAAGGAAATTACACAAGCTTCCAGTTCAGCTGGCTCCAGGCTTTCACAATCCATCTCTTTCTGCCTTGTGTAACTCTGACATGCCACTCTACTGGTGTGACTTGCCACCGGCATGCTTAGTGTAGTGACATGGCATGCTTCCCACGCTGCCTAGCTGTAACCCTGCAAGATGTCTAGACGTTCAAATAACTGAATTTGATAATTACATGCAAGGCAATAGCCAGTATTTAAGAGGCAATACTAATATTCACCAGATTTTCTGTGATCTATAATAAAGGTAAGCACAGCAAACTGGGTGATATAAGGCCCACCTGACATGAAGCAATGTGCATGTGGTTGTGTAATATTTATAGCTTCTCAAAATATGATTGCATATGTCAGAATCAGCTCTTCTTAGTCTTCCTATAGTCATGAAGATCGGAGAACTATAGATAACATTTTCATTGTGGTTTATTAGAAAGGTGAGGAAGAAAGAGAGAGACTGAGGCCATGGGAGGAAGTAGCTCATGATATTGATCTGGTTTCTTAGGCTTTTTGTACTTTTACAACAGAACAACAGTGTTTAGGTAAGTTATGAAGAAATGATTCATTTCTCACTGTTCTGAAGGCTGGGAAGTCCAGTATCAAGGTAGTAGTATTTGTTGAGGGCTTTTTGTTGCATGAACCTATGGTGGAAAAGGAGAGTCTGGGAGAGGGCAATGTTGCTCTGTTATAACAGACCCACTCCCACTCCTGAGATCTCATTATTAATCCATTCATGGGACCAATTCACTTCAAGGCCTCATGGCCCATTAGGGCCAAACCACTTCCTATGACTATAGCATAGGGGATGACATTTCTAAAATATGCATTTTGAGGGGACATGTTCAAACCTCAGCAATGATAGATATGAACTCATAGGACTCTGATTAGGGATCTTTCTTCCAAACCACACTGTTACTTGATTTTGGCTAGTGTAAATGTGACTGTCGCCACAATCCCTCAGCTCTGTAAGGTGTTTCCAGTGTATGTTTATGACGGAATATCAGCATAAGCTAAGGGTCCTGTTATGGTTTGTGTATAAGTGTCCTCCCAAAGCCTCAAGCAGTCATGGGGCAGCTTCTGGAATTCGTAATTGATTATTTTGGAAATGGGTGCTGCCTCTCCCCTGGGGCAGGTGATTTGCATTTCAGTGTAAGGGAGGAAGAGAAGTTAGCTGCTTGAGCAGCTGGGAGCTCTCCTAGTGCTCTTGCTCTCTGCTTGCAGCCATGGAAGGTTGCCCTCTGCCATGTGCCAGTCTGCTTTGGAGCCAGCTCAATATGGACTGAAACCTCCAGTAACTGTAAGCTAAATAAACCTTTCCTTCCCTCATTTTGAGAGAAGAGTAACTAAGACAGGTCCGTTGCCTGCCTTTGTGAATTAAGTTTAAGTGAAACATAGTCATATTTACTCATTTACTTTTATCTATGCCTGCTTTTATAAAGCAGAATTAAGTAGTTGCAACAGAAACTGTATGGTCTACAAAGTCTACACTACTATTATCTAGTCCTTCACTGAAAGAAAACTGAACTCAGGTGCAAGTGAGGTTCTCACTTGGGCCACTTGGCTACTTCATTTATACTGGACCTGTTTTTGCATTTTTCCTCTTATTTTATATCAGCGCGGTTCTCAACCTGTGGGTCGCGACCCGGGTGGGGGTCGACCAACCAAAACACAGGGGTTGCCTAAAGCCATTGGAAAATACATAATGCATATCAGGTATTTACATTCCGAATCATAACTGTAGCAAAATTACAGTTTTGAAATAGCCACCAAAATTATTTTCTGGTTTGGGGTCACCACAACATGAGGGACTGTATTGTGGAGTCACGGCATTAGACTGGTTGAGAACCACTGCTTTATATGATTACTGTATAAGTTGTAAGAATTGAGTGATATATATCAGTTATTATTAGACTTGGTACCATGTGACAGAAAACAGGATAAAAGAATAACAGTTTTTTCTTTCATGTGGAAGTCTGGAAATGAATAATTGGGTGTTGGTCTAGTCTGAAGTGCATGGTGTTAGGAGCTGAAATGCTCTCAGGTTGCTGCTTTGTCATTTGTAGCTCTTATTCCTGAAGTACTTACGTATTCCAAAAGAGCTGCTAGAATTCAAGCTACTAGGCTACTTGATGATATTAGAGGAAACCAAAAAGCCAAAAAAAAAACCAGACAGCTAATTCACACTAACTCAGGCTAGACAAGGTGAATACTTATTGCCATACTTCATAAGGTGGCTAGCATATTCCATTTATTTCACACTGAGGAAAACCTAGTGATAGGTTCTGTCCCTAGTATGAATTGCTGAATCATTGTGGTGGTCATGTAATATGGCTGAAGCCCTTAAAACAACAGTTTATCTTCTCAAAGACCACCTCCACCTTCTTTTCCAACTCAGCCCAGGGTGCAATTTCCTTTCACCCGTCCCACCACCTCAGGGAAGGCCCCATTCAGCTCCTCAGGTAAATCTAAACATCCTCCTCAAACCCCACCCCAGGTAAAAGACTATAAAAGCCTCAGTCTCCCTTTGTTTCAATTCAGAGAATTCCTTATCTTCCCCAAATTCTCTCCGTGTCCTCCAAGAAAATAAAGCCTCCTCCCCCTTTTCCGTCTGCCTGTTTCTCTGCTGCAACACAGCAGAAAACCTATCATTATGTTGTGATCTAGAGCGGTGTCGTGTGGCTCCCAGGGCATCTGCTGCCCTGGTCTCGAGCTCCCTCACTGAACCGCCTGCTGCTTTTGCCTCTGCCGCCTGCCCTTGCAAGCTCGCACCCAATACCGGCCAATTACTATTCACACAGGTGAGCCCCAAAACTCGTCCCGGGGAATTCCGCCTTGTATTTAACTCTCCTCTCGAAAATCGTGAGCTCACGTCGGGTTCCCCACTCGTCTTCCTCGGCCACCTGGTCCCCGGCTCCCCACTTTTTCTAGTGACGACTGATTAAGTGGGTGTTAGCCCTCTCTCTCTCTCTCTCTCTCTCTCTCTCTCTCTCTCTCTCTCTCTCTCTCTCTCTCTCTCTCTCTCATACTCTGGGCTAAAAAGTGACGGCTTTTTAGTGGGAAGTGACATCAGGCTTTGCCCTAATGTTTGGCTCACCTTTTAATTCGGTCACTTTGGGAAATATTCTTTCCCATCCCTCAAGACACACTCTGCTGGGCTTTCTCTTAAAGAATCTTAGCACCCTTGGACTTTGAGACAATCTCAAACCTAAATGATTAATTTTCTACTGTTAAACTGCCTGGCCACAATATAAGCTAGATGATAAAACCCAGTGGCCTACAAAAAACTTTTAATCCACTAATTCTCCTAATTAAAAACAAACAAACAAAAAAACTGTCACCACATTGACAAAATGGCAGCATATCTACTGTATTTGGGCTTTTTTGTCTTTGAAGACATGTCCCAAGGACAGGTCAGATTGCGCTGCATGGTGAGCCATAGAACCCTACCCTGCGGCCCCACCCTCCCTGCCTGCTCCACCACGGGCTAGACCTCAGCTGTAGTCATTTCTCCTCAATTCACCCTCTCTTTATCTTTCACGAACTTCAGGAACTATAGCGATGCCTTGCACTCTATTTTGCTCCCTCCCCTGCCTTCCTCTCAGCTGCCAGTAGGTCTACATCCCTCACACTCCTTGCCAACCCCCACCAATTTACAATTCCATCACAGTCTTTTTCTTCCAAAATCCCACTGTAAAACAAAAACCAAAAACAAAACAAAACAAAACAAAACACAAAAAAACACCTAATAACTCATTTTTCCTCCAGCAGTGCGTGCTGATCACTGCTATCCATCAGGCTAAAGATGAAATAATGAGCAAGCAAGCAAATTGCCCTTTCCAATTGATCCTGATGCTTAGCTTTTTTGCTCCTTACTCCCCCTACCCCTGCCAGTCACTTCTGCAGGCAGTCTCCAGCTCCGGTCTCACCTTATCAGTGCTCCTCTGTTGTGCCTTGCCTAGTCCTTACACTCTGCTCAGTTAGCTTGCTCCTCCCACTCCAGAAATAGGAGGTTTTTCTGCTTTCCCAAATTCCTCTTATAAGAGATCTCTGCTAATTGACCTAAAAAGTTCTGACTAGTCTCTCATAATTACAAACTTAAAAAGGTCACCATAATTTGGCCTGATAAAAGTATATTTGAGTGCACTTTTATTTTATAAAAATGTCTGTGTGTCCTGTATGTACTTGTTTGTTGTTATGTCATTCTGTAAACAGCTGTTCCTTTTTTATTTGAGCTCTAAAATATAGACTTAAAAGCGTGCTTTCTCCTGGGTTACCAGCTGGTCTAGGTAATATAAAAATTAATTTATAATTAAGTAACTATTAAAATGGGGAAAGATTGTTGTTAGACAGAACTCTTGGTTGACGAATAGAGGGTGGCCAACCTTTGTTCCTCAATGGAGAGCCCCCAATAATCTCCTTAAAAGACACACTCAATAATTTGATCATTGGTTAAAAGACAAAGTTTTCTCAAAAATAAAATAAAATTTTCTCACAAAAGATGTTCATTATATTGAACATATTCATGCATTCCAAGATACTGTATGCTACAATATAAATTTTCTTTCAGATTTAAACATGCCTTTCTCTTATGCTCCACTTATTTATAATAAGAGGTTCTTGTCAAGCCAATGTGAGGTCATCGGCCAAATAATTTTCTAACTCAAATTTATGTTATAGACTTCCTATGTATGTGACATTACATTTAGAGATGCAGGTTCCCATGAAGTCAACATGAGGTTATCAGCCAAATAATAATTTTCTATCTGAAATGTATGTGATATATGCCCTGTGTACATTTAGAGATGCTAAACAAAATGGGGATTTTATATGACTGTTAAGCTACACTGCTATGTAAGACTATTGATGTCAAATATCTCTATGAAACTGTATAACTTTTGTCCATTAACATTCTACAGGGACTTAACTGCTAACATGTCCATGGTTGATAAGAAATAATAGTTCTCTGGTTATACTTTATTTCAAAGTACTTGATACTAAGATAAAATTCTAATAATCAAGGGTATGACTCCAAACTAAATATATTAATGTAGACACATTCTCAAAAAAATTTTTGTTATTCCTATTTTATATCTCTATTTGTTCCTGACATTCATGCCAAGCTAAAAAGACAAATCTCAGCCCTCAAACTCCACAGAAAAACTTACTTAATCTAACTTTCTGTGTCTTCAATAATAGAGACCTTGGGGCCTAGCGGGATGGCTCAGTGGTCTAAAGCGCCTGCTAGGGAAAGCTTGGGCGGCTTCAGGGACTGCGGTTCGATCCCCAGCACCACATGCTGTGCCAGCCCTGCCCTCGGGGCGGGCTGAGCCGGCCATGAAAATGAGTGAATAAACAAATAAAGGTTCTGAAACAAACAAACAAAAAATAATAGAGACCAAAATTAACTATACACACCGCCAACTTTTGGCTGTGACACTCAGAACTCCCATAAAAACAGGGCCTTGACAAGGTAATGCTGAGCCTAAACAATGCTGCCACCCAAGCCAAGTGAGGTGAAGAAGGACACTAGGCATGAGCCTGCCCCAACTTGTAGTCATTGCTTAGACATCTACAAGCTTGAGGGTCACTGGAATGCCCTGTCTGCCAGAGAGCGGGTAAGTCATCCAATTCCCTGCCCTCATAGAAAATCTCGCTACAGCCAGATCCATATACTTGACCTGCCTGGTCTTGCTGCTGAAGAGCAACAACAGAGCTTGGAGTTCCATGGCCTACATGGAGGCACCTTTGTCAAGAGTCCTGAGTCTTGCTAGACATTTCAGGTTAAACAAAACAAAACAAAACAAAACAAAAAACCTCTTTTCTTGCTGACATGGAAACCACATATAGTGTTCTTCCTCAGTCCTAAAGTCATCATATTAGCTCTACAGTCTCCATAGTGGGTACTGATGGCCGACCTACAGTACCCCTTCAGACAGGCCCTTTCCTTGCTAACGTCACACACTGTTCTTCACTCTTAATTTCCTTGTGATTCCAACATGTCCCATATCTCTCATGGGGAGAGAGTTCCTCCAAAAACTCCACTTCTCTTTCACCTCTCTGTTCCCCCACAGCGTACATCCTACAAACCCAACTTCAATGGACAGCCAACTCCTCCCTTCTTCCCTTATTGACTATATACTCTGAGATACTTCCAGTCCCACTTGTGCCACACATGCTATTCCTAGACCAGTGTGCCTCAAAGATCCTACAGTGTTTTTCTGCACTCTCCAATATCTAATAGCCTCTACACATCAAAAGAGACTCAAACCCATCATTCTCTTCCTCCTTACCAATAGTTTTCTTAAAGCTGTCCACTCACTACATAATACCCTCAACCTTCCTGTACTGAAACCCAATGGCTCCTATTATTTAGTTCAAGATCTCAAAATTCCTGTACTATATGCCCTCTCATATCCCTCCTTCCACTGCTCATTTTACTGTCCTAGACCTTAAAGATGTCATCTTCACCATTCCCTTGCACCGAGATTGCCAGGACCCTTTTTGCTTTCTCATGGACTAATCTAGACACTCCAATCTCAGCAGCTCACATAGGACAGTCCTGCCTCAAGGGTTCAGAAATAGTCCTCACTTCTTTAGCCAAGCTCTTGCTGCTGATCTCAAGACCCTTGGTCTTTAGCTCAGCCATTCTTTCAGTATATCAATGACTTCCTCCTTTACTACCCCTCTCATGCTCTGGCCCTAAGACACACAGCTACTCTTGTCAATTTTCTGTCAGAATGAGGTTACAGGGCCTCTCCCTCCAAAGCTCTGATAGCTTCATCAAAAATCAAATATCCAAGACTGACCTTCATTCCCACCACTTGTGTAGTCACTGCTGTAGTCACAAAGCCCTTCTTTGTGACCTTCAGGTGCCCACCACACAATAACAGATTCCTTTGTCTGGCTAATTTATTCTGCCTCTGGGTTCCCAAATTGTTTCCCTAGCACAGTCTCTCTACAAAACATCAAAATGTTCCTTGTTAAGACCCCTTGCTCAGGCCCTCCTAAGCACCCTAGCTCTCTCTTTACCCAACCTAACTCAGCCTTTTACCTACCCTATATACTTCTTTTCAGGGTCACACTACAGTAAGCATTTTACAGCCTAAAAGAGACTATCTTTTCAGTCAGCAGCCTACCTTTCTAAACAACTATGGAAAACATAGTTGGCAGATAGACTCCATGTCTCCACACACAGCAGCTGCTACACTATATAACAAATACACTTAATGTTTGTAGTGGATCCTTCTATTGCTATTTCCACCTGTAGCCCTCTTAATCCTGCCACCTTCTATACCTCTATAGAGACCCCTCGATACAGCTGTGTCAAGGTCCTACAGATAACCCTGCCTCCTTTTCCTCACATTGATAAAAAAAAGCAAAGACAGATACTCTTCGACATAGTCATAGTAAAATGACACAGTCATATCATAGCCCCCTCCTTTTGCTTCCCTTCCTGTGTCCTTTAATTATGATGAAATGTACTTATAACATGCTGTCTTTTTAAACTTTTCAAGGTTTCTTCCATTTCTGATGCGAGCAGTTACTAATGATAAACTTCTGGTCCTAGCTGAGACACTGGGCACTAACTTGTACATGGGCATGAACTGTCATCCTCTCAACTCCCCTCACACCCAAGATGACACCCAAGTTCAGCAGGAAGCAGTCTAAGAGACACGTCACCCCTTATATAACAACCAAAAGATGGAAATGATAGGTTCTGGCCCTAGTATGAATTGCTGAATTGTTATGGTGATCATGTAATATGGCTGAAGCCCTTAAAACAATAGCTTATCTTCCCAAAGACCACCTTCCCCTTCTTCTCCAACTCAGCCCAGGGTGCAATTTCCTTCCACCTGCTCTGCCACCTCAGGGAAGGCCCCATTCAGCTCCTCAGGTAAATCTAAACATCCTCCTCAAACCCCACCCCTGGCAAAGGCCATGAAAGCCTCAGTCTCCTTTTGTTTCAATTCAGAGAATTCCTTATCTCCCCCGAATTCTCTCCATGTCCTCCAAGAAAATAAAGCCCCCTCCCCCTTTTCCTTCTGCCTGTTTCTCTGCTGCGACATTGCAGAAAGCCTATTGTTTAGCATGTCTTATGTGTAGTCAGCATTTAGCAAAGCATTTTCATCTTTTCTCTCATTTGTTCTTTTTTTTTTTTTTTTTTTTTTTTTCAGAACTGGGGATCAAACTCCGGACCTTGCACTTGCCAAGCTGGCACTTGTGCCCCTGAGCTATTTCCCTGGCCCCTCATTTGCTCTTTATAGTACTCTGAAACAGAGGAATTTAGGCCTTATTATCATCCCTGTTCTATGCTTGATTCACACTGTGCTAAGTGATAGATCACAGGTCCTATAGCTAGTTCTTTGGATTGTTGTCAGAAATGAAAAGGTGAAAAATCATGGTGCCAAAGAAAGAAATGACCCCAGCCAGGATCTCTGTCCAAGAGGCACAAATATAGTGAGCTGCTCCTATGTTCTTGGTTTCGCTGCTCCAATTGTCAGCTCTGCTGCATAAGTCACCTGTAGCCCCCAAAGCATTGCACTTGCTTATTTGGGGACTGTTGCAGACAATCCTTTTTCTTTTCTTTTTTGATGCAGGGTCTCGCTACTCAGTTTGGACTCACAGTGATTCTCCAGTCTCAGCCTCCCTAGTACTGGGATTACAGGCTTGTACCAGCACATCCCCTTCCAGGCCAGCACTGCATGCAGTACTAGGGATCAAACTGGGGACCTTGTGCTTGCCAGACAGGTGCTTATACCACTGAGCTACCTCCCCAGCCTCCTTTTTGAATTCATTTTTTGACAGATATTAACCTATCTGGCACATTAACCCCAGTCCCATAGACTCATTATTCCTACTGAGAAGTCTTACCTGTCACAACCCAAGCATATGTGGGAAGTTGATCCTTTTTCTGGCCATTTTCCTTTTCTAGGGTTACTAGACTTTTTGGCTTAAGAGTACTAAGCTATCTTCAAATCTCTGAGTTCTCTCTGCCTGGAAATTTGCTTTTTTAACAGTAAGAGCTCAGGTTGGGTTCCTGGTCTGTATGTAGACTAAGGATAAGCAACAAGTGGCCGCTTGTTGGAAGGGTGAAGATGGGGGGGGGCAGCCCCACTAAAGGGACATCGTTCACGTGTCATACTTATTTCAGAGGTTGAGAGGAGTCCAAGCCACAGTAGCAAAATGAGGCACAAAGCTACCTCTCAGGAATAGTGAGTCTTCTGGGAGTTTATTATGCCTGCAGCATTTCTCATGCTCCCTTAACTGTGGGGGAGCAGAAAACAGGTCAGACACACACACCCGTCCTGGGCTGCACAGCCTGCCCAAGACAGGTCTAAAAGGGACACGCAGGCAGTACACTAAAGCTCAGAGGGGCTAGGGATGGCTCCTGCCCTTTAAATTGGGCTAGGCAGGGGCGGAGCCTAGGCATGCGTGGGCGCAGTTTGGTTGGGTTTTGGCCAATTGTGGGCACCATTGGAACAGCCAATCAGGGCATGGATTGCATCCTTGCCTGGGAGAGGCCGAGCGCCCGCAGCCCATCACTTCTGAGGGGACGTAAGTGTCTTCAGCCATGTGCTCTGCGGGCTTGGCTGCGCGCGTGCGGAGAGAGGCCGCACAGCGCTCCCCGCCCAGACCAGGCCCTCCCTCATTCTTGAGGAGCCCCTCGGTCGTTCTTCCTGCGCCGCCGCGGGCCGTCTCCGAGAATCTCGCGAGGCGGTCCGGGGTCACGGAGCCAGTGATATGGCGGGGAGGGCGCGGGGGGGGGGGGCAGAGAACGTGTGGCCATAGATCTGAATAGGAAAGGCCAGGGAGTCTAGATTTTTATTAATTAGCATTTTACTTAGGGATCGGCGAGACACAAAGTGGTGAATTCCCCAGTCATTGACTGTTTTCCACCAGAGCAGTTGTATCATAAAGTTAATGTTGTGCTCTGAGTAAAGGGTGGGTCCTGTCCCGGAAGCGCGCCGGATACTGTGTGAATTTAGTTGGTGTCCTGGGCTGTGCTTTCCAGTTGCAAATCAGAAAGCACAAAGGCTTAGTCTGTAGCCAAGTTTAACTGGCAACTTTGTATTGTTTGTAGTGCCTTTGCCCCACTTTCTATTAGCTACCAAGGATCTCTCTCTCTCTCTCTCTCTCTCTCTCTCTCTCTCTCTCTCTCTCTCTCTTTTTTTTTTTTATTGCTAGTGGTTTTCCAGTCAGGTGACTTCTGCACTACTCGTAAGAGCATCTCCTGCAGTGGCCTCAGATTGGCTCATAACCTCTGAGAGACAGTGGCCTGGCCCAGGGAAGGATTTAGGATAAGGACTGTTAAGGATGTTTGGGGCAGCTGGGCGTGGTGGCGCAGGCCTGTAATCCCAGCACTTGGGAGGCTGAGGCAGGAGGATCGGTAGAGTTCGAAACCAGCCTGAGCTACCAAAGTGAGCTCAAGGTCAGCCTGAACTGCATAGCGAGACCCTGTCTCAAAAAGACACACACACACACACACACACACACACACACACACACACAAAGGATGTTTGGGGCAAAGAATCAAAACTGAGAAGGGCCTGGGATTCACTAAGGGAAAGTGCATGGAGTCAAAACGGCCCTGGAGAAAGCAACAACCTAGAGGGTGGCTGTGTCTTTCTGGATAAGAAACGTCATGTGTAGAAAATAGGCCTCCTTGGGCTGTGTTGGCATTTGCCATGGGCCTTGTGGTTTTCTTGGAATTTGGTTTCCATTCCCAGTCTTTCATTCAGTTAATATTAGTCAGTTACCAGCAGGCTTTTAAAATAATTTGAATCTTAAACTCACAGCCAAAGTTGTAACTCTTTATGCATAAGGGGGATTTGAAATGATTATCTTATTAGAATGCATCATAGAGATCACTTAATCTCTCACCTACCCACCTTTTATAATGGAAGAACCTACAATCAGCCCATGTGGAGTCAAAGGTCATCCAGCCCAGTTCTTAATGCATTTGTATATGTATCTGTGGACATAGTCCGGGCCTTGCACTGTGGTATGCTCTGGGAAGTAAAGATGATTGAGATTTATCTCTGCTTCAAGCTTCCATCCTACATACAGTACAAGTTTGATTAATATGGCTGATGGGAAGACACCAAGAAGGATAGAGAGGCTGATCAGGAAGGGGCTGGGGAATAAATTAAAGTGAGTCGTTTATTTTAATAGCAATATCACATAGTCTTGATGAATGTAGCTTTGCAGTAGGTGTTGAAATCATTCTGTAAGTCCTTTAACTTTGTTCTATTAAACATGATAGTTTCTAGCTCTTGTTTATTTCTATTTTATAATTAACTTGCCCATTTGAAAATAGAAGCCTAGCTAGGTATGGTGGGACATGTCTGTAATCCTAGCACTCCAGAGGATGAAGCAAGAGATCAATGTGACTTTGAGGCCAACCTGGGCTATACAGTAAGTTCCAAATAAATAAATAAATAAATAAATAAATAATAAATAGAGTTCAAGGCTAGCCTGAACTGCATAGGAAAAAAAAATCATAATAGAAGCCTGCTTAGAGTTTGTTATTTCATTGAGTCTATAGTCTAATGTAAGAGAATTGACTTTTTTTTTAATATAATACCTGAAATTTTAATCCTTTCTTTACAGGTTACTAGATCACTTTTGATTTAGAGAATCGTAGAAAGTTAGTAACTGCCACAAGTAAGTGGCTAGGTGGTGGCACATGTCAGTTTTCCACACAGTCCTGCTTTGAGGGATGTCGGAAGGCACTGCTTGAGGCCTCTGCTCACACTTGCTGGAAACATTTGTGGCAGATTACAGTCCACAGGCCGCTTTCCCCCATATTTCTTTGTAAACTCTTCAACATTCTTACAGAATTTTTTATGGTCCTTAGAGTTCTCTTCAGCTAGGTCAGCCCGGAGCATGTGCTCAGGCTGGGGATCATTCACCAGTGCTGTGAAGGACTGGATTACTTGGTTGGTCTTGGTCTCTGGCTTCCAGTTCTGAGCACTAATTACTGGTAGGCAAACTTGCCATTTTTCATCAGTGTTTGGGTGATAGATCTTTGTTTTAAATGTGATCTTCAGTGGTTTGAGTGGATACTTTGCTGGAAAGTTGATTTCAATTCTAAAGGCCCCCTTATCATATGGAGGATTGTCAGGAGCAATAAGCCCTTGCCAAGATAATAAATTAGCTTCATCAACCTGGATGTTATGGAAATTTTTCATTCCCCATTTGCAGATCTCTTTAAGCTCCTTCATCGCTTCCTGCTGGCTGCCATCTTGGATCTAGTGCTCAAGAATTGACTTATTCAATACTGAGTATTCTGACCAATGAAGATAGTGTATGTGCATACTTCTTTAAGTATTCCATAATTTCTTCTGACAGTTTCATAGCTTTCTAAAAGCAAGTCCTAGAGGACATTGTTTTGGTCAGATTATCTATAGATGTTTCATTTTTTTGATGCTAGTGTAAATGATACTGCCTTTTAGCATTTTAATTTTTGTTGTTTTTTGCATATTAGTCATGAGTTTTGGAATCTTGCTAAACTACTTATCAGTTTTAATAGCTTTCTTGGTAGATGCCATCAGGTTTCCTACCTACATGATCATGTCCTCTAGAAATAAAGAAAGCTTTACATCTGTTCCCATGGGGAAATGCCTTTTATTATTTCTTTTTTTCTTGCTACATTTCACTGGCTGGAACTTCTTTGCACAGAACTTATGAACAGACTTTTTGTTCCTTTTCTTCGTCTTGGGGAGAGGCATTCAGTATTCTACATTAAGTATTTTGCATGGTATTGGTTGTATAGTCTTTGTAGAATCCCTTTTCAGGTTTAGGAAGTTCCAATTTTATTACTAATGCTGAGTGTTTTCCTTTTTTGTAAACAAATAGTGGTTATTGTATTTTATCTGTTGCTTTTTCTGTTAACAGCTTCTGTTGCTGGTTTATGTAACTTATCAACTGCCGAACTGCTGGCTTATATTCTCATTGATGGTTTTCAGCTACACTGGTCCCATCTGCCCAATATATGTGCCCTTGCTGAAACCTGATTGTTAAAGAGTGTTTTGTTTAATTTCCCCATATTTGTGAATTTTCTATTTTTTCCTGATACTGATTTTTAATTTTATATCATTGTGGTTAAAAATGGTATTAGAAAAGATAATATTTTCAGTGTAATTTTTTCATATTTCCCATTAGTTTTATATTTTAGCTATAAGGATCAGTTACTAGAGCTCAACTTGTTCTTGACAAATAGAATTTTTATGTCCATTCAGTCCAAGAGTCTCTTACACCTTTCTGAGCCTATTCATTTGTAGGTAGGCAGGAGAAACTGAAGCCAGGTTCTTCTATCATATGTTTACATACAATGCCCCATCTTCACATACTGTTCAGTTTCTTCAAGATAAATGGAGTGACTCGCAGCAGGGCTACGTAGATGAGAAAGTTCTGCATGGAGGAAATCATATCCCCGCACATCTTCTGTTTCATCTCTTCAGGGTCCAACTTGGGCGTGAGGCCCTCGATCCAAAACATCTTCACTCTGTAGCAGTAACTTCCAGCACTTTGCTTTCTGATCTTCAGCGGAAGAGTCACACACGGAACAGTGTATAAGTTGTTAATACTCATTTTGTGACCTAACATTTGATCTGTCCCTCAGAATGTGTAATGCACAGCTTAGTAGAATGTGTATATTTCTGCTATTGAAGACAATATTCTGTGTATGTCTGTTAGGTCTGTTTAGTCTAGGTATAGTTCAACTTCAGTGTTTTTTTTTTTGGTCTACTTCTTTCAGATCTGATAATATTGATTATTTAGGTGATTTAGTCCTTGGAACATTATTGTTTGCAATTATTATATCCTCTTGAACTGATTCCCTTATGATTATATAATGAATATCAGACCTTTATTTGAAGGGTGCTGGTGGTTTTGAAGGGTAGAAATGTAAAGTAGTGATGTTGGGGATTGAGATAGACCAAAGTCAAGAAGCAGTCAGGAGCCAGAGTGTAGAGGTCCTTTAATAAGGTTTGAGCTTTAAGAAAGAAACACTAGTGGGCTTTAAGCTCATACTTTAGCCCATACTGATTTTCAAAGGAATTTGAATGGAAAGCTTCCTCCCCTAAGGCTAATGTTTGTTCTTCAGGTAACTCTTTCTGCAGGCCTTTCACTTGGGCCTCCAAAAGTCACATGGCCACGTCTCATACACAGATTTTAAAAACATAAGCCAAAGACCTCAGCCAGTCTCTGGCTTGACATTGTCTCTCAGGAGGGAGTTTTGCAATATCTCATAGAGAATGGATCTTGTGCCCTGAGCCGTTGCTGAAATTGTTGGCATTTGCTGACATCTGGCAGCCATCATTCAGGTTGGTGAGTTTTTTGTTTTAATTTGTGTGGCTTTCTGGGAAAACCGGCAATTTTCAACAGTGTGTTAGTGATAATGTCATTGCTTTAAAGGTTTTATTAGTTCTGAACAGAAAATCATCTCATGATCAATTATGTTTGCAAATCAACGGTATCCTCTTGGAGAGAAAGTGATGGCAAAACTACATATATCTTTTAATTATTCAGAATTTAGAGAAAGGTCAGAGGGGCACGGCAGGATGGCCCAGTGGTCTAAAGCGCCTGCTTAGGAAGGCTTAGGCAGCTGCAGGGACCATGGTTCGATCCCTGGCACCACATGCTGCACCAGCCCTGCCCTCAGGGCAGGCTGAGCTGGCCATAAAAATAAACAAATAAATAAACAAAGTTCTGAAACAAGAAAAAAAAATTCAAAAAAAAAAAGGTCAGAAATTAGTGTCTCAAAGTGAGGGATCTTTTTGAGAATAAATTACTAAATTGGTATATACTTTTTCCTGTTAAAGGTATAGCTTTGAACTGAGTATATCAGGGATTAAAATGAAATAACTTTCCGTTGAAAATCAAGACATCAGCTTTTTTGTATCTATTTGGACATTTTCTGTTTCAAGATACAACTGTGAGACCACCAAATCCAAACTCGTAGTGAACTCAGGGTGTCATGTGGGAGGATCTGTGGTTTACCTTCTGTCCTATATGAGGTAGACCCTGGGCATGGAGACTGCCCAGTGGCGTGCCAGTGATAAGCACAGAGAAGGCTGCTCATAGTACTTCTAGAACTGTCTGGGGGAGGAGAGTCCTTAGGGCCTTTGTTATAGAAGACATTTGACTTTTTTATGTTAGTAATCTCTTTATCTGAAACCTATTGTTCCCTGTATTACAATAGTGAAAACAGTGAACTGGCTTCTGCACTAACTACCTGACTTCTCTGTGTTGTGTCAGGAAAGGGAGAGTTTGAACAGGATGTTTCATCTCTGAACTATGGATGGCCAGGATTCTGGTGGTAGTGTGAAGTTGCTACACACAACTTTGGTAGATGTTTTAGGATTTTTTTTAATTTTAATTTTAATTTTTTTTTTTGCTGGCTCAGGCTGCCTTAAAGGCAGGTCTCAGGCTCCATGTGGATGTGGGGATCAAACTGCCGTCCCTGGTGCCTGAATGACTTTGCTGAATCAGGTGCTTTAATCCCCTGAGCTACCTGCCAAGCCCCTGGTAAATGCTTTAGCTTTTGCTTGAAGTATAAAAGCTACAAACAATATGAGGTCTCTCACTTGTTCTTCAAAATTCAGATCATTACTTGTTTGGGGTGCTGTTATGAGTGCCTTATAATGGAAGGCTATTTCTCATAGTTTTGAAAGGTGAGAGAGCCAGTGTCAAGGTGCTGGCAGATTTAAAATGTGTTGTGGGCTATCTTCTATATTATAGACCTCCAACTTCTCTTTAGAAGAGGTGAAGGTTAAGTGTTTCCTGGGCTTCTCTTACAGGGTTGCTCATCACATTTAAAAAGGCTCTGTCTTCATGATGTAATTTTTTCCCAGAGCCCTCACATTTTTAGGGATATAAACATTCAGACCATGAAACACTTGTTGTCAGCTCTCTAAAATCTTTAAAATGGGCCTTTTTTACTGAATATTTGTTTAGTGGAAATTGTGCTTTTAGATATCATGAAACCCTTATATATATATATAATACATATTAGAAGGTCACACAGGCAGAAGCTTAATTTGTGAGTAAAGGTGAGCAGTTGGCTATAGTGTCCTTGGTGCTCTGAACTATTTGCATTAGCTTTTTCATTGTGCCCTCTGATGACATCAGTTCCTTCTGCTTATAAGGAATACAGTGCTTTGAAGTAGTTATATAGAAGCATGAATCTTATTTTATACTTGGGAAAGAAATATCAGTGAAGGGACTTGCCCACATTCGTCAGTGGTAGACATTAATGCAACCTGAATCCAGATTTCCTGGGTCTTCCGCCAGTATACTAAGTGGCTTCATGCTCTCCCCTCCCTGTGGACATGGAGGATTTATTTTTCAGTGCTTTGGGAGAGTTGCCTTCTCACAAATTCAGTAGCTGTTTCTTTATTCATCCATTTTCTCCTTATCAAGTTTCCTATGTAGTTAGCTTGCTTTGTGTGTTTGAAAGATGCAGAAGTGGATAACAAAGGTACAGCCCTTCTGCCATCAAGATGTAGCTCTGCACCTTTTTGTAGGATGACTACCCTCCTTGTTGGAGCTGATTTGAGAGGCCCTGGGTACAGAGACAATGTGTGCAGTGCTGTTTTCTAATTTTATGGTAACTTGGGCTTCTTTCAGTGGACAGTTGATTTGAGGAACCTGTGTGAATATGTGAACCCCTGAATTCGGGATTGGGAAGTGTCTCTAGTTGAGTGGAGCAAACTCTTCAGGTATGAGTAGATAACTCATAGACTACAGAGAAGGTGTTTCTTGTTGTGTGTATTTTTTGCTTGTCTGTTTGATATTTAGCTTTTGGTTGGGATCTGAGGGCTGATGTTTTCATTATATGTTCCTTTTCTGTATTTTAAAATTTTATTTATTTTACTTTTAATAAGAAATAATAATATGATAGTTTCAAAACATGTTAGTAGTATTTTCACAATAATTGACACGTTGATATTGGTAAGGAAGAAAAAACTTTTTCTCTTTGAACTGAGAGGAAGTCATTGTATACATACTCCAATGTTCCTTATTTGCATTGGGTTACCGGTGAAACTGGCAATGTTGGAGGCTGTTGATATAAGCATCTTACAGGTCATCATACTAATGTAGTTCTGCATTTTATACCTCATAATTAAGCCTTTCCACTGGGTGATCAAGGGCAAGTTAAAGCAAGACCTATATAACAAAACAATCATCTTTTGTATTTTCCAAGGTCAAATCCCCTCAGGATTAACTTTGGAACCATGTACAGTGCTTTGTAGAAATGTTGTCAGTGTCAGCCATCGAGATGAGTCACGGCCATTGCTTGACCAGTTTGCTTTCTGTGAAAGTCTGAGAGAATACTTTTTCTCTAGGTGTCTCTCCTTAGACACACTATACTTCATTTATCCCTTTCCTCTGAGGTCCCATAATCTCCTTGACCTGAAAATTTGGGACACAACTGAGTCATGGGATGTTACAGCACAGGTTCTCTTTTGTCCTGAGTCCTCACTGACCTTGAAGGGCTAGGGCCAAAATGTTGGCTATCCTTATAGCCCTTCTTTTTCTCCAATTTTTGGTCTGTTAACTTATCTTCTCAATCCTCCAGCACAGAAGCTTCATGATACTATTACTCTATAACATAGGTAATTGATCTTAATATCACTGTCTTTCTGAATATCAAACATCTTGGACTTAGCTTGAAATTGCTATTTTCCATCAATCATTGATATTCTAATAAATCTCTATAGAATGTGATAAAAGCACTTACACATTTTTTATACAGACATTTAGAAATCCAAGAATATACAAAACTGTAGCCTGTTAAGCCTATGGCATTTTGCCTAATCTCTTACTCTCAGTCAATACCCTTTTTTTTTTTTTTTTCAGCCAACCATTTACTTCAAAGTGAGTATAGTAGGAGCTGAGTTTACATTAGAAGCAGTACACATCTAAAAGACCAGAATGACAGGCATTCCAAGCATAGTTTTAGTGTTGGACATTGCTATCATCAATGAGCAAAGCCTTCTGAAGATTCTTAGGGCCAATACCTGATTCATCCTGTGTACATAACTGCATGGTTTTGCTCCTACTATGTTTCCTCTCTTTTCTGCTTCCAGTCACTTCTTTGTTTAATCCATAAGTCTTTGATTGCCATTCAGCTGTGTTATGCCCTTCCATTTTTATTTCTTCTTTAGAGTTCTTACACTGGAGAGACTACTCTATGATATTTACATATGTAGGTCTAGTTTATTTCACTTATGAGTGTATGTTCAAGGTATATCCATTTATATATGAAGTCTTCCTGTTTAACATTCTTTATAGCTGAATAATCCATTGTATAAAAATACCACATCTCTTTCAACCATTCTTCAAATGATGGTCATTTTGGTTGTTTCTAAGATTTGGCTATTACAAATTGGGCTGCTATAAACATAGGTGCACAGATAGCACTATACTGTGATGTTTTCAATTCTGCTGTGAAAATTCCCAGTAGGGGATAGCTGGATTGAATGGGATTTCTAGTTCTAGTTTTTTAAGGATCCTCCACACCGCTTGCCATAAGGGTTACACCAATCTGCTTTCCGACCAGCAGTGGAGAAGCATTCCTTTTTCCACACAGCCTCTCCAACATTTGTTTTTGGTTGATTTCTTTATGATAGCCATTCTTGCTGGGGTGAAATGGTATCTAAGTGTTGTTTTAATTTGCATTTCATGGATGGTTAGTGATGTGGAGCCTTTCTTCATGTACTTATAGGCTTGCTGAATTTCTTTCTCTGAGAAGTGTGTATTCCTCTCAGATGCCTGAATCTGGATTGGATCTTTGAATTTTGGGACCCTAATGGTTTTTACTTCTTTATAAATTCTAGATAGAAGTCTTTTGTTTGAATACTTACTAGCTAAAATCTTTTCAAAGTTTGTGGGTTATCTTTTCACTCTGTTGGTAATTTCCTTTGAGGTGCAAAACCTTCTTAGCTGCAGGAGGTCCCATTTGTTTCTTCTTTTAAGTGTTAAACATGCATTTTGATTTTTGTCCATTAACTTTTTGCGTAACCCGAAGTCTTCAAGATTTTCTCCCACTTACTGTTCCAGGAGATGTGATGTTTTTCGTTTAATATTTAGATCTTTAATCCGTTTTGATTTTAGTTTAGTGCATGGAGATAGACTTGGGTTAACTTTTAGTTTTCGGCATGTAGAGTGCCAGTTTTTCTAGCACCATTTCATAAACAGGCTTTTTTCCAGTAAGCAATGATGTTTGGCCCCTTTTTGGAAGTAAAAGTGGCTGAGTGTGTTTGTATTTGTTTCTGCATCTTCTAATCTATTCCACTGATCCTCAGGTGTTTTTTTTGTTTGTTTGGTTTTTTTTTTGTTTTGTTTTGTTTTGTTTTTTTTGTTGCCAGTACCATGCTGATTTTATTACTGTAGCTTTGTAGTACAACTTTAGGTTGGGAATTGTAATGCCTCCTGCCTTGTCTTTTTTGCCCAGAATTTTCTTTGCAATTCTGGGTCTTTTTCATTCCAAATAAATTTTAGGTAAGATGTCTACAGGTCTGTGAGGTATTTGGATAGAAATTGCATTAAATGTATATAACAATTTAGAGAGTATGGCGATCTTCACAATGCTGGTTCTTTTTATTCAGAAGCAGGGAATATCTTTCCATTTTCTCAAATGCTCTAGGATCTCGTTTTTTCAGAGTACTGTAGTTTTCATTGAAAATGTCTTTTACTTTCTTTGTTAGGTTAATGCCTAAGTATTTCATTTTCTTCCGTGCTATCATAAAAGGTACTGTTTCTCTAATTTCGCTCTCAGTGTGATTGTTATCTGTGTAGAGGAATGCTATTGATTTTTGTGTGTTGACTTTATATCCTGCTAGGCTACTGAATTTGGGTATTAGTTCTAGTAGGTTCTTGGTGGAGATTTTGGGGTCTTCCAAGTGGATTATCATGTCATCTGCAAATAGTGATACTTTTACTTCGTCTTTACCTATTCTGATTCCTTTCATTTTTCTTTCTTGTGTAACAGCTGTAGCTAATGATTCCAGAACTATATTGAAGAGGAGTGGTGATAGAGGACATCCTTGTCTTGTGCCAGATTTGAGACAAAAAGAGTTTAGTTTTTCCCCATTTAGGATTGTATTAGCTGTTGGATTGTCATAGATGGCTTTTACCATGTTGAGGTAGAGGCCCTCTAGTCCAATTTTCTGTAGGACTTTGTCAAAGGCCTCTTCTGCATCATTGGAGACAATCATGTGATTTTTGGTTTTGGCTCTATTGGACATATGTATGTTCATGAGAGAAATTGGCCTGTAGCTTTCTTTTCTAGTTGCATCTCTCTCTGGTTTTGGTATCAGTGTAATGCTTGCCTCTAGGAAGGATTTTGGAAGGGTTGCTTCCTTTTTTATTTCATTGAAGAGTTTGAGGAGTGTTGGGACTATGTCTTCTATAAATTTCTTGTAGAATTCAGTGGTGAATTGATCAGGTCCCGGACTTTTCTTTGTTGGTAGGCTTTTTATTACATTTCATATTTCGTTGGATGTTATTGGGTTATTGAGAGTTCTTATATCTTCTTGATTCAGTTTGGGTAATTTGTACTTTTGTAGGAATCTGTCCGTTTCATCTTTTTCTTCAATTCTGTGAGAGTAAAGATTCTCAAAGTAGCTATTTATGATCATCTGAATCTCTGCTGGGTCTGTAGTAATTTCACCCTTTTCATTCCTTATTGCTTGAATCTGAGTCCTTTCCTCTTTTTGATGAGGTTAGCTAGGGGCTAAAATTTTGATTTATTAATTCTTTGTCTTATTTTCTTTGTCTTAATGGATTTAATTTCTGCTCTAATCTTTATAATTTCCTTCTACCTTTAGGCTTTGGATTTCATTTGCTCTTCCATTTCTAGTTGGTTTAGGTGCTTCATGAGAGTATGTGTTCCCATTCTATTTCCTTAATCTGTGAGTTCAGAGCTATAAATTTGCCTCCAAGAACTGCTTTCCTTGCATCCCATAAATTCTGGTAGTTTCTGTTTGAATTTTTATTAAATTCTAGATATTGTTTAATTTCTTCTGTAACCCACTGGTTGTTGAGAAGAGTGTCCTTTAATTTCCATGTATTTCTGAAGTTTATGTGGTTTCTTTTGTCATTTATTTTCAGTTTAATTGCACTATGGTCAGATAATATGCATGGGATAATTTCTGTTTTCTTCCATATTCTTGAGCATGTCCTAGGTATCAATATGTGGTCTGTTTTAGAAAATGTCTCATGTGCAGCTGAAAAAAATGTGTATTAAGAAGTGGTTGGGTGGAACACTCTGTATGTCTACTAATTCTAGTTGTTCCAAATTCTTGTTCAGTTCTGGTTTTTCTTTGCTAATTTTTTGTGTGCTCGACCTATCTTTTTTGGATAAGGGGGTGTTAAGGTCTCCTTAGGTTTTCATGTCCATTAAGGTTTGCCTTATATAACTTGTTGCTCCCATGTTGAGTGTAGACATATTTATGAGTGTTACCTCTTCTTGTTGAATTTTTCCCCTAGCCAGTATGTAGTGGCCTTCTTTATTTCATTTGATCAATCTTGGTTTGAAGTTTAGACTGTCTGCAAACAGGATTGCTACCCCTGCTTTTTTTTTGAGGTGCTGGAGCATGTAGTATTGTTTTCCATCCTTTAATTTTTAGCCTATGAGTTTCTTTATGAGTTAAGTCTGTTTCTTGTATAGAGCATATTGTTGGATTTTGCTTCCTTATCCACTCTGCCAGTCTATTTCTTGTACTTGCAGAATTGAGTCCATTTATCTTGATGGTTATAATTGAAATGTATTGACTTATGATTGACATGACTTTTAGTTACTATTCTTTACCTCTTTTTCTCCTGTGTTTAATTTAGTGCCCTATTTGTTGGGATCTTTCTGTTCTCATTTCTTGAGTGTGAGTCATTTTGGTTCCCCTTTAAAATATTTTTTAGTATACTGTGTAGGGTTGGCTTTTACATCATGAAATTCTTTAGTTGTCCCTTGTCATGGAAGTATTTCACTTCTCCCTCATACTTGAAAGAGAGTTTTGCTGGGTATAGCAGTCTGGGCTGAAATTTATTTTCATGGAGGACTTGAAGCACTGTGCTCCATGCTCTTCTTGACTTCATGGTTTGTGAAGAGAAATCTGCCATTATTCTGAGGGATTTTCCTTTGAATGTGATCTGTTTCTTTTCTCTAGCAGCTTTTAGTATATTATTCTTCTGCTGAATTTCTGGGATGTTGACTATAATATGTCTGGATGTGTTTTTATTTGGATTGACATTTTTTGGATTCTGTATGCTTCAGTTATCTGAATGTCTGATTTTTTTTTTTTTTTAATTTGGGAAGTTTTCTGCTTTTACTTCTGCCCATATTCTTTTTATATAATTTGTGTGGACTCCTTCTCTTTTGTTAATTCCTATTAATCTCATGTTGTTCATTTTTGCATCATCTTGCAGATGTTGAATTATTTTTTCCTGCATCCTAGTTGTTTTGAAGAGATCCTTTCTTACCTTTTCACTAGTTGCACATATGTCTTTAAGATCTGAGATTCTTATCTTCACTTTAGTTCATATGGTTTTGCCAACTTGTGATTGAGATTTTATTTTCTGGCATATCTCTTTGATCCTGTTTCATGCGATCTGTTTCTTTCCTATATTGCGCCATCAGGGAATCCATCATTTTTCTATTCTCCTCTAATTTTTCATCAATGTTTTCTTTAGTAGTATTGAAGTGTCTCATTTTAGTTATCCTTTCTCTCTCTGGTTCAGAGATTATTTCAGCTCTGTTCTCCTCTCTACCTTTCTGTAGTTGTTTCCCTACTTTAGGTGCTATTAATTTAGAGAGGTGTGTTTTAACTTCAGAGGTTATTTGTGCTCTATATTTCTCTGTATGCTTCTCCAATTGTTTTTCCACATCAGAGTCTATTAAATTCATGCATTTCTTTTTTTACTTCAGATGTTATCTCTGATCTGAGTTGCTCTATATGTTTCTGCACTTGTCTGTCTACCTCAAATGCTACTGATTCAGAAATTTCATCTGCGTGATTTCTGTTTTTTTTCCCACGTTAGTGTCTACTATATTTGTTTTGGGTGGACTCTGGACCTAAGATTGGATTTTGGTCCTTGTCATTTTCATTTTTTGTAGCAGTGATCTCTGCACTTTGATGGATATACGCAGTTAACACCTGTGGAAATTTGCGTCTCAGTCCACCAAGGTCACCCCCCCCAGATGTGTTCGGCTGAGATCTGGCGCTCAGGCAGCTGGCTGCCACAAGACCTCATGAGTCAGGACGATGGTCAACAATGTGGGGATGGTGGGTGGTCATGTTGGGCCAGTGGGTGGAGTCAGGGTTTGGGCAGTTGTGGATTCGTGGTATGAATGTGGGCTGAGAGAGTTCTTACTTGGCTGTCGTGAGGCCTTGGTCAGGAAGGTGGGTAGAATTGGAGCCTGGGTTGTTGATGAGTCAGGGGATGGGCGCGGGCTAAGGCTGCTGCTTGACCCAGTCGGGATGGTGGGCAGAGTCCAGGGTGGAGCTGGGCAGACCACTGTGCTGCTGGATGTAGATAGTGGGCGAGCAGGTTCTAGGTAGAGCCACCTTGCCGCTAGGTCAAGATGGAGGGCAGGCAGCTCCGAGGTGGAGTCGCCATGCTGTTGGATCAAGATGGTGCACGGGCAGGTCCTAGGTGGAACCACCGCGCTGCTGGATCAAGATGGCATGCGGACAGGGCCCGGGTTCTTTTTCTGTATTATGGACTTTTCTTGGGTAGAAAGATTCTGGTAGATATGTTTGTTGGCTAAGGAAGATGTTTACATTGTCTTCCCTTCTCTTCTCTTCCTGTCCCACTTCCCACAATGACCCCAAATCAAGTTTTGTTTTTTCTTCTTCTTCTCCTTCTCCTTCTCCTTCTCCTTCTCCTTCTCCTTCTCCTTCTCCTCCTCCTCTTCCTCCTCCTCCTCCTTTTTCTTCCTCTTCCTCTTCCTCTTCCTCTTCCTCTTCCTCTTCCTCTTCCTCTTCCTCTTCCTCTTCCTCTTCCTCTTCCTCTTCTTCTTCTTCTTCTTCTTCTTCTTCTTCTTCTTCTTCTTCTTCTTCTAAATAATATCTTTTACTTACTGCCAGGTCACTTTCCTTATCCCCTTCCTTCTCTGCATCTCTCTATTGCATTTCCTTTTCCTGTTGGCTCTTTACCTTCTACTTGTATTCTTTGACTTAGCTCTTCTTTGTTGTTGAACCTATAGCCTTGTCATTGACATACATCTACAGCCCAGATTTTATTTTTCAAACGGGGTCTTACTAAGCTGCCCAGGCTAATCTTGAACTTGTGATTATCTTGTGTTGGGCTCCCAAGTAGTAGGGATTATAGGCATGTGTCATGGCCCCAGGCAGACCTTGTTCTTGATCTGCACCAGGCCTAGTGCTTGGTAGAGGTGAGTGCTGGGTGTCAGCACTCACCTTTATTGCCAACATAAAGGCTGTTTTGAGCTCACCCTGCAGCTTCCAGGAGATAGTTTCATTTTTTATTTTCTTCCTTCCTTCTGATGCTACAAAGTGGTGGCTGGTTAGGTTAAAAGTGACCGGAATTACACTCACACTGCCTTGCCTAGTTAATGCCAGGCCACAGCTATGCCTGTCTGAATGAGATACATCCTGTGTGGTTGCTCCAAACTCTGTAAACTTGGCAGCTCAGGTAGTGCCTTCGACTCAGTATTGGCAACTGGACAACTTTTAAAACTATCTCCTCTGAGCCACAGGGTTGAAAAAGAACTGAGAAAGGAGCCTTAGGAAATAAGTAGCCTTTTATTTTATTTTATATATTTATTTTTTATTTTTATTTTTTGTCTTTTTTGAAACAAGGTCTCACTATGCAGTTCAGGCTGGCCTTGAGCTCACTTTCGTAGCCCAGGCTGGTCTCAAACTCGCACCGATCCTCCTGCCTCAGCCTCCCAAGTGCTGGGATTACAGGCGTGCGCCACCACGCCCGGCTTGTAGCCTTTTATTTTAAGAGGGAAAGTACATGTTATCAAGTTGTACTTTTTCTTCCATGTATATTGCTTGGTAGAGCCAGTAAAGAACCAGTTATTGCCAAATTAGCTTTTTCTTCCACATTTAAAATTTCCTCAGCATCTTAGAGCATGAGATTTATTTAAAGTAGCATTTAATCCTTCCTGTCAAGGAGACTGAAGTGGATAGGCTTATTTATTGCTTACTTTTGTCTTCCTACTCTTGCCAACCCTGACTGCAGTATAACCAAATAATAAATACTGTGGGGCAAGAGTACATGAGCTCCTAACAGAGTCTAAAGTTCAAAGAGGCTACTGAATTTTTTCCCCTGATGCATGGGCACTGTTTTTTATTGAAACGGTCACAACCAAATCAATCCTAGAGAGAAGTGGCTCCGTAAGAAATAAAATTGAAGGTAAAGGTAAGCTCATGATCACTTCCCTTGAGAAGGTTGTATTCTTGGGAAGTAACCTGACTGTGACTAAGTTATTCAGGAGGAAACATGAACAGTACAATCTCTAAATGGTAGATTTATTATTATTACCTTCTTGTGATTGGTGAAATAGTTTTACAAATAACAGCCTCAGTTTCCATGTTTTCTTTCCCATCTCACTGAGCATTTTAGCAGTTGGCAGTTTGTTGAATCAGCAGTGGAATCTGTGGTTTCCTGTGGCACATTTCAAATAATATTTATGTAAGGCTTTATTTAATGAATCATATAAGTTTATCTTACAAAACGGTCTTTTCATCATAAGTAGGGACAGAAAGTCAGGGCAGCATGTGCTGGGGCTTGGAGGAAGGGCACTTAAGTCCTTTGAGACATTTTGTGGGCTGAGATGTTAGATATATCTCAGGACTTATGTTGGATGCTGCTTGAATTTCTCTTCATTATTTTTCCCTTTTTTTTTGGCTGTCCACAGCCCATGTCCTTACTGCTCTTCCTGACCACCTTCTCCATATCCTTAACAGCTGTTTTTCTTCTGGAATATTCATCTTTGCTGAAAAGGAATGAAAGGAGCCAAAGTTCTAACTCTCATCATTCATAAAGCAGCAAGCTTTGGAGTCCCACAGACTTAGCTTGGAATCTCAAGTGCTTCACCTGTATATAATGTGACTTTAAACAGTTTTACCTCTGGGAACCTTAGTTTACTTAACTAGGAGATAGGACTCCTACTACCTGTCTCACAAGATTGTTTTAAGTAGTCATGAACGTCATGTAAATGATTTGCAGAGCAAAGTACAGTAAATGTGAATTGTTGCTGCATTTATTGTTGATATTGTTATGGAAGAAGATGCCAAACATTCATTAGGTGTTTCAATTTTAGCTTGATTTTGTGGAAACAGTTTGACCTTGCTGCCAGAGGCTGGAGCTTGAGTCCTGTTCTGCCTTTGTTGTTTGTGACTTTGCACAAATTGTTTTCACTGCACCTAACTATGAAATGGCAATGGATTTATTAACCTGTTTGAGTTTTCATGGATGAAATGAATGCCTGTATGGAAGTGATTGATGTAGTCAGGACTGTAATCTTTTTTTTTTCCTGAAAAATATATTAGAAAAAGAAATGATGTTTTTCATTTTGCAGTTATACTAGTTTTTGCCACACAGAAGTTAGCTGTTGAAGTCCAGGACACAACAGATATAGTACATGTGACTCAGGAACAAAGGGCAGAGGAAGAAGAGCAGGAATCCACCTTACAGAAAACCAACTGCTAGTTTTTGTAACTCATGGGGTTGAGTTCCAGAGAAGCTGCCCAAGGGATTAATCTTCTGTACTTTTAGGTTCCAGGTGTGGAAACAATTACAGAGTGATTACTTAAAGCTATAATAATGGGGAAATTGGTGACCCTGAACTCTTTAATTAGGTTCTCTTTCTTAGGAAAACATAACTAGGAAGTTGTGCTGGGGGAAGCTGTGCCTTCCTTCTCCTACAGGGTTGAGTCTTCTCCTAGGGGAAGCATGGTGTGTGTTATAGAAATTGGTGGTTTTCTGGGGAGAAACCTCCAGGGCTTACAGAAAGTCTATGAAAATGAGCAACCTGAGTTCTCAGCAAATGTAGGGATAGTAGGCAAGAGCCACTAGCGGCACCCCTGGCAAATAGTCCTTTAATGCACCCAGGAATGCCAGGAGGCAGTATAGCATCCTGAGAAGGGATAAAGCCTGTGCGGCAAGAGAAAATGGTTTGCTGCCAACAATGTTACTTACTTTTATGTCTGCTGAAGCAAGTTACTTTACCTATCTAGGACTCGTTTCCTTGTCAGTAAAAGTTACTGTCTTTAAGAATTGTAGTTGGGGATTGGGGAGATAGCTCAGTGGAATAAGTGCTTGTTTGACAAGTGCAAAGGCCTGAGTTTAATCTCTGGTTGTGCAAAAACAAACAAACAAAACACAAGAATTGTGGTCAGTATTAAAATGGCATTGAAAACAGGTTGCTCAGCAGACATCAAATATATAGTAAATATAGTTCTTTTTATTATTCCTTCAGTGTTGAGTTTTAAAGATATACAGTCCCCTCACTAAGTCCCAGGACATGTTGAGTTCCTACTGTGTGTCAGACACTGGACATACTGCAGTGACATGAGCAGCAGTTGGAGTTAATTATGTAATGGTAAAGCTATAGTGTTCATATGAATATAAGAGCTCTCATGAAGGGTGGGTGAAATGATTACATCTGTGTTCATGTTGGAAAGATGGCCACAGCCATGTTCATTACCAGATGCAGAATTTATAAATAAAACAAAATTTTCCTAAATATTTCTATTTGTGATCCAAATTGTTTCCAAACAAAAGCTTTTGTGAACTGAGGAACCACTGTTTTCCTATTAGAGGATGATAGAATCAAATGAGGAAACCAAGTAGGAGGACCTATGCCACCCCATGGAAATCTCTCTTTTTTAGAAATGTATTTGGTATGGGCTTTCACTGTGCAGTTCAGACTCCTAATGATCCTCTTGTCTCAGTCTCCCCAGCACTGGGATTATTGGCATGCACCCTTATGCCATAGTGGCCAGCTCAGCGTGTTGGGAGTGGTGCCAGACCAGCATGTGGCATTTGGTTCTGGGGCTCAAACTCAGGTCTTTGTGTTTCTAAGGCGGGCGCTGAGACTTGTGAGCTATCCCTTTTCTACGGCTTGGAAATCTCTTGTTCTTGAGGTCAGCAGGGGTGGAGAGAAGCTGGACTCCTGGCTGGCTAGGTCTATATAAGCCAGCTTGTGTACATAGATTCAGTTCCTATTTAAGTCCTGGTTTCTCCCCAAGTTTAGGATTACAAATTTCTAGCCAGGGATAGAGAGCCAGTGGCATGCTAGGATCAGTGTTAAGGAGCTTCTTCCCTGTTGACCTTCACAGTAGAGACAGTAAGAACCAAGGGAAGAAATCCAAGAGAGTAAGAAGATATGTGTAGTTGGCATAGGGAAGGTGAAACAGCCATTTGGATCAGTCTTCCTTCTGTGCACAGATAAACTGAAGGAGGAATGAACCAAGTTCCCCACATCTTGTCAATCCTTGTAAGAATGCCTTGTGCCCAGCAAAATCTATTTTCTTTGAAGCATAGACATTTCATGATTATATGTACTATTATTTCATCTACTAGGAGGAAAAGAACATGCTACGAATTAATAGTAGCATTAGCAATAGACACTGTTGATTATAAGACACTCTATGACTTCAGAGGAGCTAAATATGAAATAATGAGTAGCCTACAGTTAAGAAAATATGACTCTCAATATTGAAGAAATATTAATTGAATGAACGAGGCATGCAGAAATTAGATCAAGGCAAAAACACTACTGTGTGTGGTCATATACTGCATAATGATGTTTTGGTTAATGGTACAACACATACATAGAATAGCAAGGATACTTGTAGCTTAGAAATGTAGCAGGCTGTCCCATCCAGATTTTTTTTTTTTATTTATTTTTTTCTTGTTTCAGAACCTTCGCTTGTTTATTCACTCACTCCTATAGCCGGCTCAGCCCGCCCCAAGGGCAGGGCTGGAGCAGCATGAGGTGCCAGGGATCGAACCGTGGTCCCTGCAGCCGCCCAAGCTTTCTGAAGCAGGCGCTCTAGACCACTGAGCCATCCCACTGGACCCCCATCCAGATTAATGTAAGGGCACTTTGTGAAGTGTCCACAATGAGAAAATAACACGTTTCTCAGAATGTATTCCTGTTAAATGACGTATGGTTTTATAACTATAAACTTAGAATTCAAGCTGTTAACACATGTCCCTGTTCATCCTTATTTTCTAATCACTTAGTGATTTGGTTGTTCATTAAGTGAACAATTATTATAATTGCCAGAAACTGTATAAGGGATGGGATTGGAGAAATCAGTTAAGTTGCTTAATTGAGGCTTAGGCCAGTAAGGGAAACATAACAAAAAAATAATTGTGGCTTACAATGGCATGTTTTATTTTTTAATAGTTTTCTTTCCAATTTTAGCTTAGCTTTTTTTAAAATTTTTTTTTTTTTTTACATGATTATATACATACTGATCAAATTCCTTCTGGGAGTTGTTGCGTGTACTTAACATGCTTGCCTTCTTTTCTCAACCCCTTCTTTGCATCTTCTCTACAATTTCTTCAGCATTTCTCCTTAGCAAGAGATCTATCTCCCTGTTTCCTATTATTTACCTTTATTTTGCTCTATTTATATATTTTTCATGTAATAGACTCCAAGCTGTGTTTACTCTATGTGTCTGATTTATTTCACTTAATATTGCAGTCTTAAGATGCATCCATTTTTCACAACTATCTCAAAATTGACCTTTTTCTTTTTTTTTTTTTTTTGGTGGGACTGGCGTTCAAACTCACGACCTTGCACTTGCTGGGCAGGCACTTGTGCCACGGAGCTATCTCCCCAGCCCCCGTAATTGGCCTTTTTCATGTTGAAGTATGAACATTTTTTTTAAAGCCATTTGTTTGTTCATGGACATCTAGGCTGTCTCCAAGATTTAACTGGTATAAATTGGGTTGCTATAAACATGGCTATGTTAGTATCAATGTAATGTAATATTTTTTTTTTTTTTTTTTTTTTTTGGGACCGGGGTTCAGTTCAAACTCATGACCTTGCACTTCCCAGGCAGGCACTTGTGCCACAGAGCTATCTCCCCAGCCCCGATGTAATATGTTTTTAACTTTTGGGAATATACCTCAAAGGAGAATAGCTGGTTGAATGCAACTTCTGTCTTTAGATTTTAAGGCCTCTCCATTCTTGTTTCCATAATGGCTGTTGTAGTTTACATTACCCCCAATAACATAGATTGCTTTTTCCCACAGGCTTGACAACATTTTTTATTATTTGACTTATTGATCATAGCCATTCTTCCTGGGATAAGATGGGATCTCAGTGTTGCTTTAATTTGCATTTCACTAATGGCCAGAGATGTCAAACATTTCTTCATGTTTTTGTTGGCCATTTGTATTGCTTCTTTTGTGAAGCATATATTTCACTCATCCAGGTTTTGATTGGGTCCTTTTAGTTTTTTTCTTTTTTAAATTTACTTACATATTCTAGATGATAGACTTTCTTTGAGGAATACACACCAATATATATATTTTTCATTTGTCATTTCACTTTTTGGGTTTCTTTTTTCTTTACAAAAGCATTTTAATTTTATATGATCCCACTGTCTGATTCTTGGTACTATTTCCTGTTCAGCTGGAGTTCTGCTTAAAAAGTCTTTGACTGTGCCTATAAATTTTTGTTTTTATCTTTCAATAAGTTGTGTTCCTGTTTTAACATTTAGTTCTTTGATCAATTTTGATTTTTGTTTAATATGTGGTGAAATGTATGGGTCTTGGGTCTAGATTTAATCGTCTGTGTGTGATTAGCCAGTTTTCCTAGTACTTTTTATTCCTGAGACTTTCTTTCCTTCAGTGTATGTTTTGGCCCCTTTGTCAAAGATCAAATAGTTGAATGTGCTTTGGGATTGTTTCTGTATCCTATAATCTGTTATACTGATTTTTGTGTCTGGTTTTATGCCAGTGCCATGTTGTTTTTATCACTGTAGCTGTTTAGCATGATTTAAAGTCCGTGATTATGATGTTTCCTGATTTGTTCATGCTACTCAGAATTGTTTTTGCTATTCTTGATCTCTTCTGGTTGTATGTACAGGTCAGTATTTTCTGTAGTTCTATGACAAGTGCTGTTGGTATTTTGATTGGATTTTGTTAAAATTGTACATCAATTTTGGAAGTATGACAATCTTGACTATATTCATTTTGCCTATCCAGAAGCAGAGGATATCTTTTCATTTTTCTTTTTTAATATCATCATTTATTTTCTCTTTCAGAGTACTATAGCTTTTATTATAGAGATATTTCACTTCCTTGGTTAGGTTAATTGCTAGCTATTTGATTTTTTTTCTTGGTATTGTTGTGATTAGCACTTTTTCTTAATTTCAGTGGTCTTTTTGTTGGCATACTGGAATGCTACTTTTTTTTTTTTTTTTTTTTTAAATACAAGGTAGATTTTTTTGTTTTTTAAATTTAGAACAAGATCTACAGGGTCTTACTACATAGATCAGACTCATAGTGATTCTCCTGCTTTCAGCCTCCCAAGTACTGGGTTTACAGGCTTTGCCACCACACCCAGTCTTAGTCACCAGTTCAGCATGCTCAGGGGTAGGGCCAGCACAGCATGCCAGGAATCAAACTGCATCTGCCAAAGCAGGCACTTTAATCCATTGAGCTATTTGCCCTGCCCTAGAAGAGTATTTTTCTAAAGGTAAGAAGTAAAATAGGTTATGCTGAGCAAGTTTGGGCTAAGTAAAAATAGAAAAAGTAGTATAGCTGAGGTGTGAGGGTCATCTATGTCAGAAAGAGCATAGTGGCAAATATTAAGTGTGGACTGTTTTGTATCATTCACTATTCATGGTGATGTCAGACGTAGGCCATACTGTTGAAAACTTATTCAAGTTCTTTTGAGAAATCTATGTATAGGGCTTTGGAAACTGTTCTGTTTATATGTCCTGGGATTGTATAATTAATGTGTCATGCTACCCCAGTCAGCTTTGCCATGCCCTACTCTTCTGTTTCATTTCTCCCTGAGAGACACATATCCTCATAGTTTCTAGGAGGTGCAGAGGGAGTAGAGGTCTCTATCTTCTTTAGCTTCTTCTACCTTGAAGGGACTATAGACCATACCTACTGGGGATTATGTGCTTTTGGGATGCTGTGACTCACAGCTGGGTTGAAGAAAATAAATCTTTCAGAAGATGAGAAGAGTTAGTGACTACTGAGCTGCCTATTTGATGAGAGAAAAAAATTTGGGTTGAGTAGATCCCAGATAGGAGGAGCAGATCAATTCCACACTTCTTGAAGTGGACAAAGGATGGCAAAGAAGTAGGTTAGAAAGATTACTGCGAGTCTGAGAGTCATAGCCTTAGCAAGATCACTAACAAAATATATCTAATTAACAACAGAAGCCTCAAAACAGGGGCCCATTTAAGCTGTAATGAATTAGGCTAAATAGTGAATGTACTTATCTGCATCTGGAGCAGTACTGTGGGGAGTGGCTAAGCTGGAGATCCATCATATGTGGAGTGGCCAGAGCAAGGTCAGCCGTGAGAACATGGAACATGGAGGCAAGCCATAGGAGAGGGCTTTCACCTGTTAACAACCTCTTGCGGATTGTATAAATAAATGCACTGAAGGTCTTGGGCAGTTCCTTTCATCAGGAGAGAGGGCTCCACCTGGTCTCAGCTTTTTGCATTCTGACTCTTCTTTTCTTCATCTTCTACTGTCTTCCCCCTGGGAGTTTCAAGAGCTACTCAGGACTTGATAATACTGGAGTTTTCTTTTTTGAAGAGGAAACTCAAGCCTCCCAGAGATGCTCAAGAATAGCTTCTTCTTAGTCCTGTGAAAATTCTAGTGACCATTTTGTAGGATATTTTAAGCTTGTCACTGCATCCTTTCAAGAAGGTCCAGAATGGTTTTTCAGGAAGAGAGAATAAGGCTAGAATCTTGAGGGACTGTAGGGCTGTCCTTCTTGCCTCTCTGTTAGCCTTTTGATTTCCCAGGTAGACTTTATACATGTCTCTTTGATATCCTTTGTGTTGTACTACTGTGATATACTTGGGAACCTTTATAGTTTTAGAAATTGTGTTTTATAGATTGCTTATTTGTCACCAAAATCTTTGCCAGATTGAGGCATGGGCACAGTACCAGAGAGGTATATTTGCAATCTATAGATACATAGCTTTTTGCCTTTTTCTAATATCATTTCCTGAGTAAGAGCTCATGAGCTCATTTGTTTTTTCTTTGCTGTTTTTTTTTTTTTTTTTAAGCAGCGATACCTGGGGAAAACTGGCCTGAGTAACCTGTTGGGAACTGCCAACTGCATAACTGCATAGCCTGCCTTTTGATATCCTTCTTGGACAATGCTATTTTCATCAGGAAACTATACTGCTTCACAGTCTTGGAGGGGATCTTCACAGTCTGTTCATTTGAGGTCCTACCTGCTTGCATAGGTCTGAGAGATCTCACAAAGAATGGCAAACTTCTGGGCCTGTAGGTACCAGAGAGGCAGAATTAGGAGTAGATGTCCTGATATTTGATGAGCCATTCCTCTGTTAACTACAAGTAACCTTTGATCTCAAGAATTGCTCTGGTTGGGGCTGGGAGATAGCTCCATGGCACAAGTGCCTGCCTGGAAAGTGCAAGGTTGTGAGTTTGAACCCTGGTCCCACCAGGAAATAAATAAACAAACAAACTAATAATATTAAAAAAATAAAAAAAAGAATTGCTCTGGTCTAATGGGGCATCAGGATTTCTAAAATCTGTTCTGAAGTTCATTTTGTAGCTTGCTGCATTCTATTTGCTAATACTTCATTGAGGACTTTTGTATTTATGTTCATTAAGAAGATTGACTTATGCTTTCCTTTTTTCGGTGGGTCTTCATCTGGTTTGGGGATCAGGGTGTTACTTCTTTCTATGACTGAATTTGGGAGCACCTCATCCCTTTTAATGTTTATGACGAATTTAAGGAATATTGATGATACACATTCCTTAAATATTTTACATAATTCAGCAGTGTGTCCATAAAGTCCTGGACTTTTTTTTTTTGGTTGCTAATTCTTTATTACTGTGTCTATTTCATGCTTCTTATTGGGTTGTTAATCATATCTTTTTAAGTTTTGGTAATTTGTATGCATGTAGTAATCTGCCCACTTTTAAAAACTTTGTTAATTTATTGGCATATAATTTTTCAAAGTAAGTACTGTTTTCTGGACAGTGTCTGTGGTGCTTTAACCGTTTTAATTTCTAATTGCATTGATGTGAATTTTTAGTCTCTTTCTCTTGGCTAGTCTGACTAAGTGTTTATTTCATTTGTTCTCTCAAAGAATTAGCTGTTTGAGTCATTGAATTTTTGAAGACTTTTTAAAATCTCAATTTCATTGATTTTTACTGTCATCTTTTAATTTCAGTTTTATTGTTTCTCAAATATCTTTAGATTTTTCATAAAGTTACCTATTTGGGCTTGGTCTCTTTTCCTATTTTAAGCATTGAAATTGTGATGAATTTTCCTCTTAGAACTGGTTTCAGGGGGGCGTGGTGGCTCACGCCTGTAATCCCAGCACTTGGGAGGCTGAGGCAGGAGGTTCGCTGTGAGTTGGAGACCAGCCTGGGCTACAAAAGTGAGCTCAAAGCCAGCCTGAACTGCACAGTGAGACCCTGTCTCAAAAAGCCAAAAAAAAAAAAAAAAAAAAAAGAACTGCTTTTATATTGTCCCAGTGTTTTGGTGAGTTGTACAGTCATTATCATTAGCTTCCAGAAAAAATCTAATATATTTCTATGACTTTTTGGAATATGTTGTTAATTTTCCAGGAGCTTTTGGTGAAATTCTTTCTGTCCTTGATTTCTGTTTCAGTTGCACAGTGGTCTAATAGTGTGTATGGGGTAATTTTAATTCCTTTATATTTACCCCAGTGGACTTTGTGGATTAATATTAGTATATTTACTTGAATGGGATTAGTGGGCTTTGTGCTATTAATAGCAAAAGTACAATATGCTGCTAAAAAGAAATGTAAGTTGTAGAGGAGTGGAATACTGTGTAGATACCTATTAAGTTCATACATTCAAAGTGTGAATTAATATTTCAGTTGTTATTCATATATTTTTGACATTTCTTTAAAGATTTTTTATTTAGTTGATCTCTTTGTCAGTGTTGTGTTAAAATCCCCTACTATGATTGTTATTTTTTATTTGATCTTTTCACCAATTTTTGTTTTATGAAATTAGGCACCAGTATCCAGTACATATATGTTTGTCACTGTTATCTCTTCTTGTTGGATTATGATTTTTTAAGGTACTCTTTGTTGTGGGCATATCTTATTTCTTCACCTATTTTGAAAGGTAGTTTTACAGAATATTTTAGTTCTGTTTTGGGAATTGTCTTCCTTTAGGATTTGAAACACTTCTCTGCAAGCTTTCCTGACTTTTAAGTTTTGTATTGAGAATTCTGCTATAATTCTCATGAGTTTATTTTTATAGGTGTTTTATTATTTTTCTCTACCAGTTTTTAAGATTCTGTCCTTGTGTTGGATTTCTGGGATTTTGACTGTTACATTTGATGGAATGTTTCTTTAGTGGCTTTTTGGCTGTCTATATGTCTTAACTTGTTTTTTTAATTATTTTCCCATATGATGGCACCTTCATTCATGAATTTTAATCCATTCTGTGATTCTGGGGAAGATGACAGTGGTGATGTTGTGCGCCTGATACAGAGTTTGCAAATGGAAGCAAAATTTTGCTGAACACTTCCTGTGTATAAACTAAATTGTTCATGAACAGAAGCTTTTGTGAATTAGAAAATTAGTATGCCTAACAGTGTTTGTTATTTTTGTAAGTATATGTCTTTGTGCCATTTGTGTTGTTGTGGTGAATGGATAACTGGTGGTCAACTTGTACCCAGTTAAACAGAGTTAATGTTTAACTGACTAGTCTAGTGGTGCTAGATGTGATGAGGATCATTGCCAATAAAATACAAAGGAGAGCTGGAGCTGAAGGAACTGTTGGTTCTCTGGGGGGTTTTGGTTCTCCTGGAGCTTGTCATGCTAGCTTTCCTGATATGAACTTAACAGTTCTCATCATTGGAGGAGCTCTGAATCTTGTTGCTGAGGATGGCTGCAGTACTTTTTGGGAGAACTCTGTCCTTGCTTTTGAGTGTCACTTCCTGGCTCCAGTGCAGATCCCTCAGCCTGCTAGCACAGATCATTTACCCCACTGGCAGAGATTATCTACCTTCCGCTACCCCCCATTAGGCCTTCCAGGGGCAAATCCATGAAATAGTCATGTCTAAGACATTGTCGTGGGATCTAGGTCTTCAGCTGGGTTCATTGTTGTGTGAGTTAGACCCTCAGCTGGATTCTTTGGATATTTAGTGCACTCTTTTCAACTTGACTCTTTTTTTTTTATTTTATTTTTTTCTTAGTCATATAAGTTTGCAGTACTTGTATGATTATAGAATTAAGAATTAAGATGCATATTTAATCACTATCCTGGGTGACTCTTACAAAGTAATATTATAAATTATGGGTCCTGTATTGTATTGTTTCCCTTGCAAACCCTGACTATAAGAGTTGTCTTGTAAATTTTTGCTAGCTCCTATTAATTTTAGTCATCTTTACTATCTAGCAGATTGTTTATGGTCTTTGATTGTAAGATCTCCAATAGCAGCTGTTTTCTGGTTCTGACACTGGTTTCATCGCTACCTATATTTTCTATAAAATTTTTGGTTATCTGGATTTCTACTTGGTATACTTCTATGGACTCTTAATTCTTTGTTAAATTGGTCATTTATGTTTTACATAGTTTTGTTTAGCTCGGGTAGCTTTATATCAGTGTCTCTGTAACCTTGGTGGTTGTTTTGTTTATGAAGTCCATTATCTGTTTAGTTATACCTTTTTTGAGTTCACTGAGCATCTTATTGATCTATTTTAATTTTCTATATTTTCAAGTAATTCAGCTATGTGGCTTTTGATTTCCTCCTATCCTTTATGCTTCTTGCTCTGGGGAGTTAGAAGCTTTGGGAGGCATTTATTTCTCTTGTCTTTGCATGTTTGTTTCTTTCTTTGTGTGTTCTGAGGTTTGCAGGCTGATTATACTGGAAGACTGTGTTGGTATAGAGACCTCTTTATTTTTAAAATATATTTGGTTGTTACAGGGTCTCACTACATAGCTCAGACTCATAGTGATCTTCCCAGCACTGGTATTACAGGCATATGCCATTACACCTAGACTCTGTGGCTGGCTAAGTGTGCCCTGGAGGCAGGACTGCTGTGGCATGTGGCATCAGGGATTGAACTGTGGTCCCTGGTCGCATTAGTCTGCTGAGCTACCTTCCTGCCTTTGGAGACCTCTTTAGTGTTTGATTTTCAGTGATATGTTGCTTGTGCATGTGACTAATTATAGGTCTTTGATTTTGTCCCAGTGTCTAACAACCTTTGTATATTCGGGAGGGTAAGATGTAGTATAATTGGCTCAGCACTCAGTTCTCTGGAAATAGGCTGCAATATTGTAAGTGACATGAAGGCAGTTCAGACTTGGCCATATAGAGAAAACCAAAAGTTATGCCATCTGGGCGATAGTAATAAAAATTAGCAACAATAATAGCGTCAGTGACTAACTGAGACACTGACATGCTTGCTTAGGGAAAGCACAGAGGCTGGGTTTCAATCCTCTGTGCAGTGCTGGCTCTGTTCCTGTGGACTTTAAAAAGTTCATAGTTGTTCTGATTTCTTATACTCAACAGTTTGTATGCTTTGGTTCAATACCACTCCATCCACAGCAGCCGCGGTGGTGATGGGCACCACTCCCAAGAGTGTGGCTATCATGGGTTCACTTTTGTTCTTTTTCTTCAACATCTCCAGCAAATGCTGGAACTACTCCATGGAAGAGAAGTCCTGTTTTGGACGATATAGCTCTATCAGAAGTCAGATGCTCATCCTTGTCCTGCTATGGATGTTATTCTTAGAAAATTCAAAGCAAATAGAAGATTTTTAGACATACATCCAAAAACAACTGTGACTTGTAATGGTATGGTTAGAAAAGTTCCTTATAAACAACAGGTAAAGGAGGTGAACACATGCCTGAGTAGAACAAGTTGTTCCTTATAAATAATGAAATATTTTCATCTCAATTTCTTTCCTTCTGCCATCCAGGCAGAGCCATAAAACTCCAACAGAGTTTCATAGAGTTCCAATCTGTGACGCATCCATTGGAAGTATTAACTAACTCCTGGGCTGCCTCTCCTCTACAGATTTCCCAGTGTACCCTAATATAAGCAACATTGGTATTCTGGCAGGATGGCAGATCTGGCAGTGGAAACATTCTACTAGCATCTACACCTGTACAGTCTTTTCCTTTGAGAAGAAAAAGTCTTTTCTCTTTTTTTTTTTTCTTTTAACTTGGTGTTATTATTTATTAGACTTTTTCCATTATTGGACTCTTCTGAGTGGTAGATTTGAAGTACAAATCCAATAACTGAAATTACCTTTAGTACTCACCAGAAATGACAATAAAACCATCATAGTGATGTAGGAGGAAAAACCCAATCTCTGGTGGATGATCTTCAAATGATTTTTCCTTTTGGCTCGCTTCAGGTGATGATTAATCCTGGATGTCAATCTTTGAAGAGGTCAGCATTTATTTGACTTTTGGTGTTCAGGTCTTGCCCACAGCAGGAGCATATGTCCCTCCCCCAGCTGCTAGATCTCTTGCCTTTTGTGCTATCTTTTTGGAGGGCCCAGCCCTGTTTGACTGCCTATAATATCTCCAACTTGGCTGTCTACAACATCCCCCCCCTCCCCCGAAGAAGCAACTGGAACTGCTGTGAGGGAAATATGGGCGATGACCGCTCTAGCTTCTTCAGGCTGAAAAGGGTAGTTGTAGTTTGGGATCAGCAGTCAGAGATACTCTCCAGAGGTGCTACCTAAAGGCCCTCAAGAGACACCAGGCATTTTTATCTTGGGTAGGTGAAATAGATTAAACCCTTTTTATTTATGAAATCTGACAATTTGTTAAAAGTCCTTCTAGCTTTTAATATGTTCATCTCTAAACTTTGAGAACTCATAAAAACCAGAATACCCTATTTTTTCCATTTTTGGTTATCTTTGTAACAGAACATTGACATCAGCAAGCTAATTTAATTTGTATATTTTATTCTAATTTTTGAGGTATGATAACTGGAAGGAAAGTCAGGGTTAGAGAAAAACAAAGAGACCTGTGCCAGTGTCCAGCAATAGGATGAGTTTTCTTTTGGTCATGATTTCTTATGGCTCCTCCATGGAGATGACAGAGACTGTCCGGCCAGAGGGAGCAGGCAAGCCCGGTGCCCTTTGTCCTAGTGGACCTTTTGGGAAGCTGAGTCTGAGCCCTGGGGCCTTCACTTCAGAGTGCAGTCTCACTTCTAGTGGCTGCTTCAGCAGTTACGGCATGGCTTGTGGGCCTCTTGAGACAATCCCTCTTATTCTGGCCTGGCTTCCGACAGCCATTGCAGGTGAACTTTATCATCGTTGAACTCTTCTTGGAGCCAAGAGAATCAGAACTTTGGATTTGAAACTGCAATAATGCAGCTAATTTTTTTTTTTTAATCTCTGTTTGTTTTCTCTCCCTAGTTTTCTCCCAGTCCCAATTCTAGGAAGTTTTTTTCCTAGTATCCTATAAAGTATCAAGTAAGTTTTTTCATTATCAATCAGAGATTTTGTATCAATTTTTATGCTTACTCATTTTCTGGGTTTTATTCATCAAGCTGGTACCCAGGCTTGAGTCATTGCACTCCTAAGCCCAACAGCTGAAACCAGTTGCTCACACTCATGTGGAGGAGCTGAAGGATTAGTTGGGGGAGGAGGCAGAGGTTAAACTTCAGCAAGCATGGAGGGTGGACTTGAAACCTCCAGTTGCTCCACCAATCTGGATATCAACTGTGTCAAATATTCCATATGATGAAAAAACTTCCTGGTACTACATGCCTCTTTCTCCAACTCATTTTCCCGAGCTTTCAAAAAGTCCCCAAGATCAGAGGACAGAGACTGAGGGGCCAGAAAAGCCCGCTTTATTTTTGAATTTTCCATTTCAGACTCTCCATCCTACAAGGAGGAATCATCAGATGTGGTGCTGCCTTCATACTCCTTAATGTCCTCATCAATTGAACCCCTCATAAGACTGCTTTCCAGAGTCTGAGAAATCGGCTGCAAACTATTCCTCAGAGTCAGACTGTAGGCTCCAAAGCCAAGGAGATAAGGCTACACAAAGACAACATGCTTAAAGGGATAGGTCCTTGCTGATGTGCTCTTTGCAGAGCTTTTTTGACCTGCTTCCAAACATTTAAGTCTAGAGCAGCTTTTCCTTTAGGGTGAAACCATAAACAATATCTTTTTTATAAGGAAAAATAATTCTTCAAAACTTTTTGGTTTCACCTTTATCCCCGCTCTTGAGTAATGCCTCTATGGACATATTCTTTTTTTTTTTTCTTCGAAGTGGAATTGCTCTGAGCTATTGCCGGCGGTCTCACCTACTCTGGGCATACATTTCCCATCTAGTCAGGCCTCTTGTAACTCACCCCTGTTCGTCTTCCGTGCCCCACATTGTGCACCACTTGTTGTAATTTTCTGTCGGGGCCGAAAGAAGCAACGAGAAGACCTGATGAAGTTAGCTCAGAGGACTCACTGAGATTCCCTCCCCAGTGAGCAAAGAACCTCTGAAACAACACAGCTTTATTCAGGATAGTCAGCATGATCTCGTGCACAATCACTCAAACGAAAAAGAACCATATGCTCAGGCACCAACATAACCACGGTCTCATCAAAGTAAAGGAAGGCCACATGCCCAGTCATGAGCACAACCAACCCCTCCATACATAAAGCTTTCATCCTAGGGTTCACTCAGGGGTCAACCAATAGCATTTCTAGAAAGGGAGAAAGCAACAAACACGGAACCCACAGGTGAAGCTGCCTTACCACAGCTGCCTCTGAGCCCCGTCACACTCTGCCTTTCGAATTACCCATCAGGCTACACACTGATTTCCACAGTGTTTGTATCAGTCTACACTCCCACCAACAGTACAGAAAGGTTCCTTTTCCCCATTGCTTATCCAGCATTTTTCATCTGCCAAGATTCTGGTGAGCTTTCCATTACAGTGATCTGTTTTTCTTTTACAGCTTTTAGCGCTCTATTCTTTTGCTGAATTTCTAGGTCTTGATTATTAAGTGTCTAGGTATGGATTTATTTTGGTGATGGCTAATCTGAATTCTGTATACCTCAGTTATTTGTATGTCAGATTCTTTTCCCATGTTTGGGAAAGTTTTTGCTACTACTTCTGCACATAGTCTTTTTTATGGTATTTGTGTTGACTCCTGCTGTTCCATTGATATGTATCAGTCATATGTATTATATTACATGTTATATAATATACATTCATATTATGTACAACATGTTATGTATTACATGTTAATATATATTATATAATATATTACATTATATGTAACATTACTATATATGTATGTGTATATATATTACATTATCTTGCAGCTGTTGAATTATTTCCTGGTTCATTCTTATTTTTAATGTATCTTTCCTTTTCCATTTGATGTCTAATACTGTCTTGAAGGTCTGAAAGTCTACCCTTAGTTTTGTTCAAGCAGTTTGCCATCTTGGATTATAATTATTAATTTCCTGAATATCTGTCTGATTGTGTTTCATGCATTTTAATTCTTTAATTTATTATTCATTCAATGTTTTTATGAATTTTCTATGCTTATTTTTTTTTTTTTTTTTTTTTTACCTGAGAGAATATTTGTGATCTGATTTCTTATATAGCATGGTGGAATTGTTTCTTTACTTCAGTTGCTGTCATTTCAGAAATTTCAGATCTGTGACTTCCAAATTCTTCTATGTCCTTGTCACATACACTTATTTTGTTTGGATTGGAAGTCTGAGATTACCTTATGTTCTCCCTTTTTGACAATTTCAGAGGTCTCAGAGTTCACCAGCACTGAGCCCTGCTCCTGTGATAGGGAGGTAGAGGCTCACTGAGGCCTTCCAAAGTTGTCTTGGGCTCAGTGGCTGCCCCAGTGTATATGTGTGTAGGGTTCGGTGGGGTAGGATTCAACATGGCCTGTACATGATTTGTTTTGATTACCTTTTTTTCTTCCCTTTCTCATCCCCTCCTTTTAAACTGTCTTCTAGGTTCACAGTGCTCTCTTTTCATTTTATCCTCTTTTTCTCATGTTTTCCTTCCCTCCTTTCTCCTCTCCTTCCCTCCTTTTCTTTTGTAAAGTTCTGTGTCAGTGCCAAAAGAAACGAAGAGAAGACCCAATGAAGGTAGCTCAGAGGACTCACTGAGATTCTGTCCCCAGTGAGCAAAGAAGCTCTGAAACAACTTAGCTTTATTCAGGACAGTCAGCGTGATCTGGTGCACAATCACCTCAGCAAAGGAGAACCATGTGCTCAGGCACAAACGTGACCTCGGTCTCATTAAAGTCAAGGAGGACCACATGCTTAGTCATGAATGCAACCACGGTCTCCATTAGCTTCCATACTAGGGTTCATTCAGGGGTCAACCAATAGCATTCCAAGAAAGGGAGAAAGCAACAAATAGAGAACCCACAGGTGAAGCTGCGTTACCTCAGCTGCCTCTGGGCCCTGTCCATCACACTCTGCTTTTTGAAATGCCCATCAGGCTGCACTTTCCTCCTTCCCCCTTCTCCTTCCTTTCTTCATTCCTTCCTTTCTCCCTCCCTCACTTCTTCCTCCTTCCTTCCCTCCGTTTTTTTCTTCAGTCTTCAACCTTTCTCAGCGTGGTTTCTGATTTAACACTCTCTAGTATTTTAGGCACTGGCCTGGATTTTTTCTCTTACCCTTCTATGCTGTGAAAGAGATTCTTTTGGTGTAAAACCCCGTTCTGTACTATTTTTATTTTTATTTTTCCTTGTTTTCCTTGTTCAGGATGGCTTTGAATTTACTATGTAGCTCATGCTGGTCTTAAGTTTGAATCAATAACTCACCCAACAAAGTGCTGGTATTACAGGTATGTGCCACCACACCAAGCCCCAAGCTGTTTTTTTTTTTTTTTTTCTTTTTCTTTTTTCTAGTTTCTAATAGCTGTGGGCTTTTTCTGGGTGAATATTTTCTTGCATTACTGTTGCTGGCCCTGTTTACCATTTTTGTATGAAACTACAGATCCTCTTGGGTTCCTTCCTCTCCTTGGGATTTGTTCTGGCTGGGTGGTTGTCAATGCCTCTGGTACACCTTTCTGAGGGAAAGCAAAGACACAGAATAATCTTGGAGTTGTTAAGTAGCTTGTCTGGCTCACAGGTGCTATGGATGCTGAGTTGCCTGGAGTGAATATGTTGACTTGGTCCTTGGTGCACCCACAGTTGAAAGCTTTAAACAAAAGTGGGGACACAGTACTTTGTTTGAAAAGAACACAAAAAGGAAGGATAACTTTCTCCAAAGTGTTGGTGGCTGGCTGGTTCTTTCAGTTTAAGTCTATAGTCAACCAGACTGCAAGAAGAGGAGTTAGGGTAGAGGAGAACAGCGATAGTAGAAACGTGCTCAAAGCCAGCTCCTGTGCACTGTGGGAACTGTGCAGCTCTTTAGACCTCATGCCATAAGGGCAGGACCATCAGACTGCTGGGAGGAAGCTCCTAGAGGAGGCAAGATGGTGTGCTCAAGACCTCAGGTCTGGTCACACCCAAAACCAATAGTATTTTGTTGCTCTGAGAAAGGGTCTAGCAGAGAGACTGCAGGCAGAAGGTAGAAGGTAGACAGTGGCGATGTTAGTTTTAAACTAAGGGGCACTGCTTTTTTCTAAATTGTCATTAAGTATGGGTGTTGAAAAACAGTATCTCTGGAATTAAAAAGAAGTAAATAAAAAGAGATTAAAAAAATAGGTGATGCACATGGTCATGTGGATCTTCTCAAGGGCCAAAAACTGAGTGATTGTCAAGGGCTAGTGTAGGGATCCGTTAGTCTTACTGTGAACAGTTCTACCCCAGAGAGACATGGGGTGGGAATGAGAAAGATAGAGAAGAAGACAAAAAGCTGGGCTAGGTGGTTGTAAATCTGCCTCAGGGCAAGACTAGCTCAAGGCACGACAAAATGATCTTTTATTTATACCTTTGCCAAGTTTGTATCACATGGCACAAGGTTGCCTAGCAACTAATAGCTGGCCTGAACCAGACAGGGTATTTTTCTCAGCCCTAGGGTAGCTTGCTTGCTTTAGGCATTAAGGCCCAGTCCCACCTACACACACTTAATCAATTTCCTGGCTTCCTGTGGCTCCCAACATATCCCCTTTTTTTGTATTGTTTTGTCAGTGATGGGTGTTGCATTGCAGAGAAGCTATATTTGGAGAAGTCTTTAAGGGACTTTTTTATATTTGATGTCAGTCCAATGATTAGAGGTACTTGAGTTCAATGTAACCAACCCTATATAGTCCTACAGTCCACAATAGTAGTACATTTTTAGCACAGCTAGTAATTGTAAATTGTAGTTCACTTGAGCCTTTTACAGCCAAGCATATTAGTGTGGGATTACTTTTATATCTCATGGCTATACTTTTTTGCTGTATAGTTAAGACCAAGTTAAAGCAAGACCTGTATAAATACAGGTATAATTTTTGCTGTCTGACAAGGTCAGCCAGATCTTTTCAGGATTTATCGTGGAACCATGTATAGCAAGCACCTTGTAGATCTTCTGTCAGTGCCAGCCATCTGGATGAGTCATGGCCATTGCTTGACCAATTTATTCTTTATGAGAGCCTGAGAGATTTTTCTCTAGGTGCCTCTCCTTAGGCACACTATATGTCATCAATCACTTTCCTCTGTGACTCCATAATCTCCTTGACCAGAATATCTGGGTTACAACTGAGTTATAGGATGTCACAGCAGAGGTTCTCTTATGTCCTGAGTCTTTACTGACCTTGAAGGGCTAGGGTCAAAATATTGGCTATCCTTTTAGCCTATCTATCTAATTTTTGGTCTGCAAAACTTAGTTGTTAAACATTCAGAAGAAAAGCTTAATGACACAGAGGCAGTAAACTTAACACTATGTGTACAGGTGTTCTACAATGTTAAACAAAGATTAAATATTGTGATAAGACTTTCAGATTCAAAAAAATGTGGGAAAGGAAGAAAAAGGAAGAAAATAACAGAACTGTTATTTTTCAGTAAGCATGGATATTTTAACATTTACATTCCTATAGAATGTTAAAAAACAATTACACAATTTTACACAAACATTTATCAATCAAATCATATACAATATTCTTATGACATTTTGTTACATGCTTGCATTTTCATTTTGACATAAGCCTTTTAACCAATCTTGTTTATCTAACACATATGAGTTTTTTACCTTATTATCCATAAATGAGACATATATCACAAGGCTTTCTCTTCCTTTTCCCCATTTTTTATTTTTTTTGAATTTGAAAGTCTTATCACGATAAGAAATTTTTATTTAACATTGTAGAAGACCTGTATACTTGGAGTCATGGATATATTTAGGACACCATGAGATTAACACTAAGTTACCATATACATGTGCAAACCTTTGTTCCTTGATTTAGTTGAACACCAAAACCATTTTTTAAGAGAAAACTCAATTGTATTTTTTTGAAAGACTTATTTTTAAACCAATTACCAATTTATTGAAGGTGTCTCCTCAGAGATTATTGAGATTACTGGAAGCTCCTCATTAGTGAACAAAATACTATACATCAGTGGGATTCTGAATAATTTTTAAATTTTTTTTCTAAGGAGTTTTTGCTTAAACTTTTTGATAAGCTGTGTATAAAGCAATTTTGATATGACTTAGACCAACTGGTAACATAAGAAAAAGCATGGTTTTCAGACTGTACATCCCATATTGTATTGACTGAAAAGGAAAAAATAAATAAATAACAAAAGGGGTAGCAACTGTTCACAGAATGACATACACCCAGACAACTACACAGGACACACAAATGACCATCTTTACAAAATTATGAGTGCAGTGAACTATATATTTCTGGACAGATTAACCTATAGTAACTATTGCAAATTTTTTTGTAATGGTAACTAGACTAGTCAGATTTTGTTTTCAATAAGCAGAGATCTCTTATCAGAAAATTTTTTAAGAAATAAAACCTCTCATCTCTAAATAATATCTGTGCCATGTATTTAGTAAAATTTAGTTTAGTTATCTTTATATATTTTACATTCTATTTAGATCTTAGATGTCCATTTTGTCAGTTTCTTCAATAGGTCCCAGGATGGATCTGGCTTCCTTGTCAACTTCTCTAGATCTGGCATCATGGAATAGCCTAACATCATACTGTAGTACCCAAATTGGTCGTTTAGCATTCTTTGGAAAAGCATAAGCATGCCTTCTGTCCCAGGTTAGTAGTGGACTGGGTCCCTGCCATTGTCTAGTATGGAAATCTCTCTAAAGGACTCTTCCTAACTTTTTTGTATGTATTTGATGGAATTACTTTTTTGCTGCTGTACTTCAATCTTTTGTAGAAATTAGAAGTTAATAGTGTCTTATACATGAAGAACATTGTTTAATTTTTTTCCGCAGGGCAATTATTGAACTATTATTTTGCTAGCTTCCCTGTCACTGAAAATCTTCTCAGAAGCTTGTAACAAACTTACTGCACAATCTTGGAAAGGTTCATTAGGGCCCTGACTAACAGAAATAAAGTGAAGGAATATTTTACTGTTACAAGGGAGTTCCCTCCAGGCCCTAAAGGTAGAGCTCTTAGTTTGCTATATAGTTGTGTGTAAAGGTCAGTTGATTATTTGTGCTAGCAAAGGTATCCTTTCCAGTTAGCAAACCTTTGTAATGGCTAAGTTGTAAAACACATTTCCTGCCTGTTTCCTGCTCTATGTATGTTCTTTCCACAATAGTCTCCTGAATTTAAGCCTGTTTTAGCTATTTATTTCAACTCATTTGGGGCCATAGTGTGTTGTTGTAGCATTTCTACTACACTCAAAATGAAAGGAGCAATAGGGTCATAAGTAGCAACAGCTTGTTTTAGTTATTTTAAGGTTTTAAAAGATACAGATTCACGAAGACGTATAACTTAGTTTTAGTCCGTGATTCATTGAAGTTTTCTTGAGCTGCCTTGGCCAGGATTTCGGCTTGTGGCTCCATAAAACACATTGGGTGTTTCAATTTTGCCCAGATATTAACCATACACACTATCTTGAGCCTAACAAATTTGTGATGCCTGCAGCATGCATAGCCAGTGCCAAGGGCACAGGATACCATAGTCATGACCCTCCTACTTAGCAACCAGCACACAGGACTGTAGTTGGTGGTATGCACAAACCTGTGTCTGGATGAGGCAAATAGAGCAGTAGGCAGCTGGGTTTGCCTAAGACCAGAGCACAGAAGCCTACCAGAGCACAGAAGCCCCCCAAAACCCAATCTGTGCCCCCTCCCCCAGCATTATGCAGCTTGGAATCAACTGCCTGTGGTTTACAAGAACATTTTCTTTTATCCTATAATTGAGCAAAGCTAGAGGGTTTAAGCTCCACCTGCTGTACATTTGCTCTACCCTCCTCCGGTTTGGGACTTGATTTCAAAGCAGTACCCCATACTAAGTCCTTTACAATAGTCTTAGAAAGTTGTACAAATACAAAAAACAAAACAAACAAACAAACAAACAAAAAAACTCAAAACCAAAAAACAAAAATAAACAAAACAAAACAAAACAAAAAACCTGCAAAAACCAACAAACATGTTTATATACATCTATATACACTTATCAACATCTATGGTTCTGGAAGCTGTTTTTCCCACAGTTAACACAAGTGAATCTCTGTTAGGCTTTCCTCAAGCCTCTTTCTCTCTTTGTGCTCTTTTATCTGTCTGGAACTAGTAAGCTCGCTTCTGGCCCTAATGAGCCTCCATCCCCAAGTTTTACACCTAGTGCGCCAGTGCCCATGCATACCCGTTTGAGCTACTGCTGGCTCTAACCACTCCACTTTCCCCGAGTGTGCTTTTTGGAGGTGGTTCCTCCACCCACATTTACCTTGTACAGGGGTCCCTGTTCGGGCAGCAAATGTAGGGATCCATTGATCTTACTGTGAATGGTTCTGCCATGGGGAGACATGGCGGTAGGAATGAGAAAGATAGACAAGAAGATGAAAAGCTGGGCTAGGTTGTTGCTAGTCTGTTTGATGGGCAAGACTTACTCAAGGCACAACAAAACAATCCTTTATCCTTTTGCTAAGTTTGTATCATGACACAAGGTTGTCTAGCAACTAATAGCTGGCCTGAACCAGACAGGATATTTTTCTCAGCTCTGGGGTAGCTTGTTTGCTTTAGGCACTAAGGCCCAGTCCCGCCTATACACACTTGATCAATTTCCTGGCTTTCTGTAGCTCCCAACAGGCTAGGGCTGATGGGTTGTCTCTCAGCCCAGGTGGAGGTAGTCAAATATGACATTATACCATCTTTTTTTTCCCTCTGTGACTGTCAGGGATCTGTGGAGCCAAAGGGGAAAAAAAAAAAAAAAAAAAAAAAAAACAGAACAAAACAAAAAAAAACACCACAGTTGCAGAATTATTGTGATTAAATCAGAAGCAATTACTTTTAAGTCTTTCTCTTTCTATCTTTCTTTTAAAAATTAGTTTTCTGAGATATAGTCTTGCTATGCAATTCAGGCTGACCTTGAACTTACTATGTTGGCCTTGAACATGAGATATTCTATTGCAGCTTCCAGAGCACTGGAATTATAGGTGTGTGCCACCACACACAGCTTTGAAGATTTTCTTTTTAATTGGGATAAATATCCAGGAAGCAGTAACTGGACATCTGTTGCTGATTTTAATTTTAGAATTCCCAAATGACTGAAGTTGTGGAGTTGAGGGATGCAGAAGTTGTTCTAGTTGAATTGGACTCTGGGTGCCAAGAATGCCCTGAGCTCACCTGAGGAGTTGTATTGTATGCACTGGTATAGTTGTTCCAAGGGTCTGTTTTTGCTGTGAAAAGGGCAGTCCAGAGAATGGCAGCCTCTGAGATTTCTGAGGAGAGTAGATTAATCTGACCAAAGGGACTTAGAGCAGCCAAAGAATTCCTGAATGTTCTCTGGTCAGATTTCCTTGTAAATTACCAAGAGCCTAGAAGGAAAATAGATCGTTTGACAAATTTCTGATCATGTGTCCTCTGGGGCTCCTTCCCAGTCCTAGTCTAGTGACTTCATGACACTGCTGCAATAGATTCCCTTTCCTAAACTTACCCCTTCAAGTTTTAAAAACAAAAGAAAGCATCCGAGAAATCTTGGGATTGCTCTTTCATTTCTCAGATCTATTTTCTCATCAGCATAATGCGTGTTCATATAATAATGTGTATTTACTGCTTATAAGTTAGCAAACCTAGTGTGAAACACAAAGGTACTTCTTGCAGTCTCACTTGGATCACTTCTATAATGCAGATATTAAGACACACATCTTCTAGACTCACATGAGTAGTAGAGGATATGTGTTCTTTTATACTGCTGACACAAAATGGGTACATGGTAGGTAATTTATTGACTGAATTACTGACTAAACACTTGAGGTGCCTCCCTTAGAAGAACGAAGTCTATTATCTGATGTCATGTCCATTTTGTTCACCAACCACCTGTTCAGTGCATGAAAGACCTTTTATTAGATAAATCAGTAACAAGTGGCCCATGGTTGCGTAGCTTCAATTTCTTTTATTTCTATTTCTGAGATGTTTTATGCCTATCTTTGCAGATCCTCTGCTCTTTACATGATTTTTACCCTTGTTTAAAACAGGTGGAGGACTATCATGTCTTGTGCTGAACAGGAGCCAGGCAACTACTATGTGGGCGTGGATGTTGGAACAGGCAGTGTTCGTGCAGCTCTAGTGGACCAGAGCGGAGTGCTTTTGGCTTTTGCAGACCAGCCGATTACCAAATGGGAGCCTCAGTTCAACCACCATGAGCAGTCCTCTGAGGATATCTGGGCCGCTTGCTGCGCTGTCACAAAGGTATGGGCCATGCTCACATTCCCACATGCTGAGTATTTGCATCTGTCCACTTGGAACAATGGACTGTGTTGGGTAACTTGAGATTAAAAGTCAAGTGTTACAGAGACCTTGCCTTTCAGTAGCTCACAGAATTGTTGTGAAGGTGGACAAACAGCTGCAGAAGGATGTCATTGACAGGTGCTGGGAGCCAAGTGAATATTGCTGAAGCATTGAGTAGGCTTAGGGAAGATAGGATGCAGGATACAAAAGCTTGAGATGTGGAGGAGGATGCTGATCATCCCAGCTCACATCTGTGTTGTTAACTAAAACATGTTGACATGTGCTGTGTAGTTGGGTCCTTACAGCAGCCCTAAAGGGAATATTGTTACTACTCCTCTTTATTCTTACTCAGGAAGAAGTGGATAAAGTTGTGTTTATGTAGTCAGTAGATAGCAAGGGCAGGATTGGAATCTAAGTAGTCTGGCTCAGGATCTGTGCTCTTACCTACAATGACTCTCCTGCTTCCTGAGTGGGCAAGTAAATAGTATGGTGACATGAAAATATGGTGTGCTTGGAGGAAACAAGGAACAAGGAAGTAGGACCAAACTAGGGCATGCCCAGTGTATGCTAGGCAGGTGTTCATCATAAGTGGCCTTGGATCAGATTAGCTTTCTGGCTTGGAGAAGGGAGGGGTGCTGGGTAATTGTTCATATTTAAACTTTCATTTTGCAGTTTGACTTTATTTTCTGGTGATCAGAACAATAGCCTTCCTTCCTTCCTTCCTTCCTTCCTTCCTTTTTTAAAAGAGAAAAAAATGAAGTCCTGGATTCCTTCTTCTCTCTGTTCTTAGTTCAGTTCCTTAAATATTCATAACATGCTTGGTAATTTGCAGATGGACAGTTCACCATTCTGTCCATATTGATCAATCTGTTTAAACTTTCATGAGCTCTGGATTACTGTTAGTGCCCCTGGAGAAGAAGGCAGAGAGAGGTGGGGGTGGGCAGCAATGAATCATAATACAGGAATAAAAGAGAGGTGCATCTTCATTGCTGCTTGTTTAATTTTCTTCTCTCTGAGCTCTGTCCCTTCCACTTCACTGAAAGTATTCAGCTTTTTGCCCTTGAGTCTCCTTTCTTCTTCTAACATTTAGCCTTTCTTGCTGTTAAGGAAATCATCAAGAAAAAAATAAAACCCCCTGCTGAAAAGTTACTTAAGGAAAGGACTTCTCTAAGTCCAGCTTAATTTAATGATTATTTTTAATCATCTCCCAGCAGTGGTCAACTTGTCATTGGCTTGAGCCCAGTTAGCCACATGAATGTGGCAAGCTCTTGTCCTTGGACAAGTTGTCTTACTGTAGAGACCTGAACCAAGTTCTGGGGTCTTAGGCCATTCCTCTTACATGGACTGTGAAGGTGTGACTGTGTACCAGAAGCCTAAGGGAACTGCGACCTATCTGCTGGGGCATCACTGCTTTGTGTGCGGTGTTATCTCAGAGAGGTGGCATGCCATAGATCATATATTCTGGAACCAGACTACCAATAGTGGCACACCAGTTCCAACAGTTTTTAGCTGGTGATCTTGGAAAAGTTACTTCATGTTTCATTATACACCTACATCCATAGAGTTACTGTGAAGAGTTAATGCCTATAAAACATCATAGTAGTCTCTTGAGACAAGTACCACTGTGTTTCTTATGGTAATGGTGATGGTAACAACAATTAATAGATGATGGAATGAGTTTCTAACAAATATTAAAAATCTGGCCCCTTGGGGGGATACCCCTGGGGAATACTCTCTTATCCTCTATTATTAGGGTTCCTTCTGTGGAAGACTTTGACAAACTCTAGTCTAAGGGAAAGGTGGTTCAATGCATCTTGTGGGCTATCTTGTCTCTCTCATGAACTCTGGGAAGTTGAGAGCAGTCACAGACTTCCTTTTCCCTAGGGCCTTCACATTTATCCTTAGTTGAGTTAATAACAGTGGTGATAATATGATGATGATGATGTCAGAGATGGCAGCTAACATTTCTTAAGAAATGATCATGTTCCAGATATTATGCTGAATTTCCATTACTTGATTTCACCCTTACAGCAATCACTGGCGGTACCTTTCATTCTCTTTATTTTAAAGGTGGAAAAAAAAAAAAAAACAAAAAAACCAAAGCACTTTGCAAAAGCACAGTAATTTGCATTAATAAGAGGAAGGGCTGGGCTGCTGCTCTAGCTAGTACTGTTCCCTCTGCTGCTCCTGAGTCTTCTCTTCATGCATGATCTATGCCTGGAAATTGTTTAGTGTAACCTGAAGCCTGAATTTTCTTTTAGAAAATGTGAAGTCCCGGTACTTGACAAGAAGCAAAGCCCATAGTATATATTCAACTAATGTCTGGATACTATGTAAAAGAGTAGCACTGAACAAATGTCTATGAGATAAATGATTTTCCAACTTTTATTTTTTAATGGAAGTCCAGTGTTAATCATGCACTTGCTGGTAGTACTCCTCCCACATTGGAAAAAGTTAAGATTCATTTCTCTTTACTTTAAAATGAAAGACTGCATATCCTATAGGACTTGTGTGCTTCTCCAGAACTGTTGAGGTATACTATATATGCGTCTAATAAGACCTGATGACTTTAGGGGCATGAACTTTCCACTTGTGCACAGAGCTACATAAAGGCACTATAACCAAGCATGATTATACAAACCACAAGCTTGTAGTGCACCCTATGGCAGAAAATTCAGACCTAAGGTTATACTGAACAGCTTACCTGCTTATATGCTTTTGGAGAGAAGGAGGTAAGAAATAGTGTCCTAGGTGAGGTTGGACAATAGTGTTAACCTGTTTAGAACCACTGTAGTTTACAAAACATCCTCATATCCATTTGATTATTTCTTCAAGGTAAGTAGGAAGAAGATTGTTAGTTCCATTTTATAGGTGGAAAGAAACACTGAAGGCCAGTTAAGTGACTTCTCCAAGGGAATCCAGATTGTATATGATAAGTTTAGAGCCAGATGAGTCAGATACATATTTTTTCACCATCCCAAACACCACATATTTTTGTCTTTTACCTAGATTAAGATCCCATTGGTGGCTTTCTATTTGCTCTTCCCATCTTTGTTCTATTCTGCTGGTTGTGGCTGGAGTGCTTGCTTATTTATTTATTTATTTATTTATTCCTGAATACTAAACTGATCTTGTCCATTTTGCTACAGTCTTTCTGTAGTATCATGGGACTGTCTTCATAAAACTCAAAGTCCATAATGTGGCCTTCATGGCTTTGCACCATCTGGTTCTGACCTGTTGTCCTAAATTGTCTCATAATGCTGCTCTTGACTTTCTATGTTTGGGTCATATCTTCCATCTATCATGTCTAAAACATGAAAATTTGACACATTTTTTTCTTCTGACTCATATTCTTTATGCCTGAATTAGAATACTGGGAGAGAGATAAATGGAAAGGGTGACAACTAGAGGTGTTGGACCAGAAGGTCTTATGGGACTTGATTACAGTGGAGAAGAAGCAAATAGAGCCAACTTTAGAGCTGTAGTTCTTGGAAGAGCATTGGAATCGCTGACATAAATTTGTCTCCAGTTTCTTGCCTTATCAGGGAATAATAGCACACCTAATCTAAAATGTTAGGAGTGACAGTCTAGGACTGGATTTTTTCATTTTTCTGGACACAGAGTTTATTTTAGAAAATGGACTGCCTCTATGGGTCTTCCAAGTAACATCTGTGCCACACTAGTCCCTTAGTTTCCCTGCTGTTTCTGCTTCTGCACTTTTGCAGTACTGTTACTGTTATCCTGCCAGGAACACTTCCTCAGAACTCCACAAAGTTGTCTCCTTTCCAATATTGCCTCAACTCTGGTTTTCTTAGAAACCACCTTCTCCTTTTCTGGCATACTATATCCCCTAGATGAATCACTTTCTGGTATGGTACATTATACTTAAACTATAAAATTTATTTGATTTATTGTGGTTGTCTGACCTTACTGAAACATAAGCTCCAGAACAAGGATTTTAAAAAATGGTTTACTCTGCATTATTTTTTAAGTATGCAGAGGAGAGCACAGCTTGACTCTAAAAGATGTTTGCTTGTTTCTTCTCAAGACCTCCTAAGTGAGGGATTGACTTCCTTAGGCATTGGGGAGTGGTAGAACTTTCTCTGGAAGTTCTGTTGAAGAGCAATGTGGTTTCTGTCTAGTCAAGCAAGACCTCTTGATGTGATGTTATTAGAGTGAGTTTACTTTCTTCTTCTGTTATGAGGAATATAAGGATCCTCAGGTCACCAGTCAGGCCCTTGGGCATGATTGTGAGGCATTTCCTTGTAAGGCTGGGGAACTAGTAGTGGCTGCGTAGCTAGCCAACTCAGCTTTAATAAGGGAAATGGGGATTGCATAGCTCTACACATGCTCTCAAAGCTGACAGAGGCACTCAATTCAGTACTTAAAAGAATATAGTACCAGCCATACAGACTTGTGTTTTCAGCAGGACACTGTCCATTGCCCCCAGGTTTTGACCCTTGCTCAGAATAAAGCTGAAGATAAAGCCAGGTTTGCCTGTAACTATGAAGTTCTCAGTCTAGAGGGTTTCTGAGGAATGCCATCTTTCCACCGGCTATGGCTAAACTTGCTGGCTTAAAACATTTACAGGATTGAACTCATTCTCACAGGAAGAACAGAGATGCACAATCCCTTCCTGAAGTATTTGTTTGCTGCCCCAGAGCTATAAGTTGACAGTTGTTAGACATGGACCAGGTTTCCAAATGAAGTCGCTAAACTCTTCTCTGGAAGTTCTGTTGAAGAGCAATGTGGTTTCTCTCTAGCCAAGCAAGGCCTCTTAATGTGATGTTATTGGAGCAAGTTTGCTTTCTTCTTCTGATATGAGGAATATAAGAGTCCTCAGGCCACCAGGTCAGGCCTCTGGGCATGATTGTAAGGTATTTCCTTGTAAGGCAGAGGAACAGTGGCTACCTAGCTAGCCAAGTCAGCTTTATTTATTTATTTATTTATTTTGTTTTGTTTTGTTTTGTCTTTTTGAGACAGGGTCTCGCTATGCAGTTGAGGCTGGCCTTGAGCTCACTTTTGTAGCCCAGGCTGGTCTCGAACTCGCGCCAATCCTCCTGCCTCAGCCTCCCAAGTGCTGGGATTACAGGTGTGTGCCACCACACACGGCTCCAAGTCAGCTTTAAACGATTGTCGTCATTATTCTTTTAGTTCCTGCTTTATAAAGAAGTGAAGGCACTTTACTTTTGTGATTGAGAAACCATGGTTTGAATACGGAAATCTGTGTCTTTAGAGAACGTTATAACCCAGATTGAAGAAAATGTTTTCTTGGTCCTATGGAAAATTACAGCCATTATTCTCAGAAAGATTTGAGTCTATGTAATTTGATATTGTTGTTCTCTTTGTATGTGCTTATATGACATAAAGCATGCTGTGCTTTGTACATAAAGTGTTCCACCAACCCCATTAACAAGGAGGGTTTTATACCCTTTACATTCCCTGTAGAGGTAAACCTGTCCCACAAGATCTTCAAATCCTTTTATTCTGCTGTTTTTACCTAAAAGAGGGGGGGGGGACCGAAGCTCAGTGAGACATTGAGATTAATGGTGAAGCTGAGACAAGAATGGCTCTTTGGACAGTACAACCCATGTCTATTTCTGCTGCAGAAGTGTGTAGAGTGTAGAGTTTCACTGAGTCATCTACATTTTCTCATCTCAGCCTTATTTTGCTCTAATTTAGGCCTGTATAAAATAGGATCCTTCATGTCAGGTGTGCACTGTCTGGATACAGAGGCCAGTAAGACTGCACAGCAAATGGGACTTAGGGCTTGTTCATTGACTGACTGATGTCACGTGTATTTGAAGTTATTCTGAAGCAACTAATAATATTCACTCTTTGTTGTGTCTGAAAATCAGATGTTGAGGTAAGTGCGCCTTATTTTGCTGAATTCTCCATCATTTTTGGGAGATGTAGTTGTGAGTAAAAGCCTTGTACAACCAAAGAAACTGGCTGACTTCCCAAAGTCCAATAATTAGTAAATGATAGGTACCAGCATTCAAACACAGAAGCAGTCTGTCTATCCCTAAGATCAGTGATCCCGACCACTGTTCAGTGATTTCCAAGCCTGTGGAAGGACATTCCAAGTGAGAAGCCATGTTTGTGAGTGCTGTGGGCATATGATCCAGTAAGGCAACAGCGACTGCATGATAGGAATTGTGTACCCTGCCTTTAGCCACCAGGTTGGGATTTGATCTGAAAGCACTGTGGCTTCTTGTCATGAGGCTGTGTTGTTAGGGCATTGATTTGGTGCTATGAGCACAGGTACAGAAGGCTGTCTAAAATGACAGTAGGTAATGTGATCCTTAGTTCACAGGCCCTCTCCATCTGTGTATCTCTGGGGCAACAGGAAGTTCCTAGACAATGGATGAACAGTGTGGAAGATCAGCAAGAATATGGGCTCTGTGTCTGAGCCCTGTCTCCTACAAGCTGTATGACACAAACAGGTTTCTTAAGCTTCTGTACCTGTTTGTTTACCTTTTCCTGATTATCCACATTTTTATATTTATTTATTTATTCACAGACCTGGGAATTAAACTCTGGTTCTTGCACTTGCCAGACAAGTGCTTATTCTACTGTGCTGTTTCCCCATCTGTTTTTTCTTTTTTTTTTTTTTGAGCCACCATCTCCTTTGAAGTCTTTATTATTTTTTTCAATTCTTTTATTGTTTAAATTTAACAATGGTTATATTACATATTTTCATCATCGGATCAGTTTAGATTAATACATATAGGTATATAAGATTGATCAAACAACTAAACATTAACCTTTCTAAATCCACATTACTTTTTTCTTTTTTTCCTTTTCCCCCTTTTTTTCTTTGAAAGTTGACATATTGCATATTGTCCTCACAATCATTCTATAGAGTGCAGTGTGTGGGCATG
>PVJA010006536.1:8926-73187 GCA_004027025.1 Myocastor coypus
TATTAATGTTGCATAGAAAAAAGAAAGAAAGAAAGAAAAAAAAAACAGGAAAGAATATACTTCCCTTTGGACTAAGAGGAAGCAGATACATATACAATCAAAGGTTTTGCAACTGCAGTGTGCCACCAGTGAAGCTTGTGACGTTGGAGGCTATTGAATCTAAGCCTCCTAAAGCTCATCTCACCAATCTAGCTCTGCGAAGAACAGTCTTCTTGTTCCAGAACTGCTCCTGTGGACGGACAAGTTTTGTTTGAAATACCACAGTAGCTAGAGTGTGCTGTCCTTCTTGTTTTACTTCAAATAAATATATCTTGGCCCCATAAAAATTTTAAGGAAATGACTGCCATTTGACTCTCACATTGATAATGTGATTTAACTTTCCAGTATTCATTAAATTTCTGTTTCTTTAGGATTCTGACCTTTCTAAAAGTGTTTAAGAGGTATTCTTAGGTATATTTTTGCTGGAAATTTCTGCTGGCATTCATAAACAATTAGTTCCAGTTACTGTGCTAGTCATTAACATCCGTATTTCTTAACTACCAAAAACTGTGCCACTGCCAAATGTTTAGATTTATTGATTTATTTATTTTATCTAGAGACAGGGCCTAACTTTGTTTTTTGTTTTTTGTTTTTTTTTTAAGAATCTTTTTCTTTTTTCTTGTTTCAGAACCTTTATTTGTTTATTCACTAATTTTTATGGCTGGCTCAGCCCTCCCCAAGGACAAGGTTGGCGCAGCATGTGGTGCCAGGGATCAAACCGCGGTCCCTGAAGCTGCCCAAGCTTTCCCAAGCAGGCGCTTTAGACCACTAAGCCATCCCGCCAGGCCCAGGGCCTAACTTTGTAGTTAGGCTGTAGTTCAGGATGTCCCTAAACTCACTGTGCCATCCAAGCTGGCTTCAAACTCCCATAAATCTTTTCACCTTAGCCTCCTGAGTGCTGGGATTACAGGTGTGTGCCATCAGGCCCAGTTTTAAATTTTATTTTTATTTTTTATTAGCGCATGTTTGAAGTACACAATGATTATGTTTACTGTGGGGAGTTGGCATTCTCTGTCCACTACCTTTCCCACTCCCTTCCTGTCCTTTCCAGTTCCCAGTCTCCTTCCCATTTGCAATAGTATTATTTGCATTGTTTTTCCCCACATTGTTCTATTCACTTTCCCTCCTTTTGCTTCCCATTCCATCACCTGTTCTTCAAATTTAGCAAAGATTCCCCTACTTCCTATTATCTATTTTTTTATTTTGCTCTTTATTTCTACTTTCAGAGAACTGCTTTCCTTCAGAGGGGCTGGTCACCCTGCTATACCACATGAGAGGCGTGGACATTTGAAGTCTGTTTTGTTCCACATACAATACCTGAAAGATAACCCAATATAGTCCAGAACTGGCAATGTCAGTATCTGTTGACTTGAGTCTTTTACAGCTCAGCATACTAACCTGGCTTTACTTTTTATGCCTCATTAAACTTTTCAGCTGGTGGTTAAGGCCAAGTTAAAGGAAGGCCTATATAACAAAACATGTAACTTTTCTATCTGACAAGGTCAATCAAATCCCCTCAGGATTTACATTGAAACCATGTACAGCATTTTGTAGAACTTTGGTCATTGTCGATGGTTTTACTTTTTACACCTCATGATTATACTTTTTGGCTGGATGGTTAAAGCAAGACCTATATAACTAAAAGAATAACTTTTATATTTCACAAGATCAGTCAAATCCCTTCAGCATTTACCCTGAAACTTAGCTAAATTCATGCACCTACAATTTTTAAATGGCAATGGAACAGCCATCTCTGACAAAACAAAACAAAAAAGGAGGATAGAAATGAAGGACCAGGGCCTGGTGAGATGGCTCAGTGGTCTAAAGCGCCTGCTTGGGAAAGTTTGGGTGGCTTCAGGGACCGCGGTTCGATCCCCGGCACCACATGCTGCGCCAGCCCTGCCCTCGGGGCGGGCTGAGCCGGCCATAAAAATGAATGAATAAACAAACAAAGGTTCTGAAACAAGAAAAAAAATAAAATAAATAAAAATTTTAAAAAAGAGTATTTAAAAAAAAAAAAGAAATGAAGGACCATTTCATACTGAATAGATATAGATATAAATGTATCTGTATATACAAGATAGGATAGATATACAGCTACTTTCTCTTAGCTCAGTAAGAAGAAAGATTTGTACTAATGGTCTTGAGACATCATGTCTATATGTTGTCCTCTGAACAACCACTATGAAGACAACGATATGCAATGCATTAATTATGGTAGCGGTCTTAGCTACCTGTTTTGAAACTGTCTCATTGTTACTTCTTTCTCATTAAAATTAATTTTAAAAATTAAGAAATATCCAAAAATACTTAAAAATTAAAACATATATGGTGTTACATTCAACCTCTTGAAAAAGCAAGAGATATACAAATCCTATTTCTTGAACTGTTTCCACTTGAATCATGATCACCTATAAGTTGCAAGAATTTTGTGCAAGAATATCTGAAATAAGTAACACTTATGTTGAATCAACACACAAGCATGGTTGTGCATGCCTATAATCCCAGCACATAGGAGGCTGAGGTATGAGGATCACCGCAAGTTCAAGACCAGCCTGGGTTACACATTGAGCTCAAGGCCAGCCTGAGCAGTCGCAAAAACAAAACAACAAAAACAAAAATCAATACTAACTTCTAGAGCATGATGAACTTCAACTTCTTAGGCTCCTACAGCATTATTTTCATTGAATCTCCTTTCAGTAAACAGTGATCCCAAGAAAGTCCAGTGGCAGCTGCCATACTGGGTAACATCCTCAGTCACTGAGACAAAGCAGATTGAATACTGTTTCCTACAAATGGAGAGCCCACAGCCTTTTCAAATATCTCTAGATCATTTTACCTTGCCCTTTCCTCTGCTGTTTAATTTACAAATTCCGTATATCTTCGAAATTTGGTTAGCTTAACTAGTCATGTTACTCTTCTTGTTTTGAAAGTTTAGAGATTCTTGCCACCCCTATACCTATTCAGTACATCTAGACTAACTTAACTATTTGCTGCACTACTTAACTACCTTGATTCAATCTTATATAAAGTTACCCTGCAGTTAAATTTTACTCTAAACTCAACAGTATTAAATACAATATTAAAGATTATCTGGAATACTTTATAGAGAAAAATAAAGACATTTTTCTGCCTACGCAAATGCTAATAGAATGCAGTATCTCCTTTATTACACTCTATGCCATATTCCCTTACAGAATATACTACCTCTTATTTTTAAAACTCATTCTAGGGTCTTTCTCACTGGCCTTTTACAATAGCATCCTGTAAGTGTAATATGGACTCATGTTAACTTTAAATGTAAACCTCAAGATCTACCTTTTCTTTTAGCTCAGTTGCCTTCTACATATCTGCCTAACCAGCGTGAACTTCTAACTCCTAACAGATACTAGTACCTACCTTAAATCCATTTGTACCTTATCCTTCCTCTTCACTGTAAATGTCAGCAAAATTAACTCAACTGCTCAAAATTAATGCAGTCCTTAAGTCCATTTTATTCTCCAACATCTGGAGTAGTCTACCAGCAAACACTGCCATCATCTTTGCACACAATAAGGCTCTCTTCCCTACAGATGCAGCTATACTTCCCATTTTAGTTCTTACCATCTAGGCATCAACAATCACCTCAGTCTGTGCTTTTACTGCATGGATTCCTATTGGGTTTGTAAAATCTGAATTTGATTATTTTCCAGCTTATCTTTAACCTTCTTAGCAAATTCCTACTAAACAATGGCCCAAATCACCTCTTGCTCTTTAGAAGTCATTCTGGGCAAGGTCCCTGCCTCCACCTTTGTCTCCACTTGAGACACACTGTCTGGCTCTTGCAAAATGTCATAGAGATCTTCCGAGAACCCACCAGCATATTCCCTGGTGCTACATACCCTCAGCATATCATGTCTCAGTCAGTGTCCTCGCTGAAAGGTTCATGGTTTTACATCACTGAGGTCTCAGGCTTTTTTACATTTCTTTACATAGGCCTTTTTGGTCCACTTACAGAAAACAATAAAACATCCACTCAGCCTGCCAGCCTCATGCCATTCCCAAACATCAGCCTCAGTTATTATTTGTTTTGTACTGTGTTTTCCATTTCCTGACATTGAAAAGCATGTTCTGCTGTCCTGCTTGTTGCTGTCATTTTTGAGATCGACTGATTGATAGATTGATTGATTGATTGATTGATTTGGTACAGGGTCTTGCTACACAACCAGGACTCATAGTAATACTCTGTTTCAGCCTCTCCAGTGCTGGGATTACAGGTGTGCACCACCAGGTCTGGTTTTAGAGGCCAGCACAGTGCAGAACCGGGGATTGAACCCAGATCCTTGTGCATATGAGATAAGCACTTAGATTGCTGAGCTATCTCCCAGCCCTTTTGTCCTAGTTATCAACATGCCAGTTTTCTGAGGTGGCTTTTTTTGTTGTCACTTGTTTTCTAATGTATTTAGTACAGGCTTGTCAGGGTCTCACTACACAAATTGGACGAGTAGTGATCTTCCTGTTTTCAGCCTCCCAAGTTTTGGGATACAGGCAGGCACCACCACACCCAGTCTCAGTCCCTGTCTCAGCATGCCCCAGGGGCAGGACCCGCATAGCATGCGAGGAATAGGACCTAGTTCCTGTGTAAGTCTAAGCAGGCTCCTTATTCCACTAAGCTATCTGGCTAGTCCCAAATTCCAGGGTTTTTTTTTTGTTGTTGTTGTTGTTGTTTGTTTGTTTGTTTTTGTTTTTGTTTTTTTAAGATAAACAGACTTCTGTACAGTGTTTGGTACAGTTTAGGCAACATTATCACAAAACTAGCATTTTTAAAATGCTGTTACGTGTATAAAAACACCATATTAGGAGGTAAATTTTATTTTTATATACTTACAGCATTAAATTCCTTACATATATAAGAAATACATAAATCAATCACTCCAAAAGAGTTTATATTGCAGTTTAACATTATACTTGCTACCAAGCAAATCTAGAGCAGAAAATTTTCAAGACTGGATTTGTAATAGTGGCAGAATTCTCTAGAGGGGAAGTGAATTTTCCAGTTGCATGCCTTTTATACAACTTAGCTTGAAGAAGAGCTAAACCCTTTTCAATCAGAAATTACTATAAACCAAGAATAAGTTATAACCTAAAACTCTATATGTGAGCCAATTCACAATTTCAATTTTGTGACGTTATAATAAAGAGTAAGAAATTATTTTGAATTTCTTTTTTTATATTTTGAGAGAAACATACTGTGATACTTGAATAAAATAATTAAAATAAGTAAATTTTTAGAAAATTTTTGAATAATTATTACTAGTAACCGTATAAATATCCATTACTACAAATGTCTAAAAATGAGTCTAGGTAAAGGATTTATTATTATTATTATTATTATTATTATTATTATTATTATTCAATTTAAGCAGCTATAAGTAATACTGGTTCTTAGAGATAAATTTTTAAGAAGTAAAAGGAAAAGAAATGTGATTTGAGAACTTCATGCAATCAGCTGCCTCTCAAGCTTTCTCATGTTATTTTCTTGCCTAACTTTTGGAATACTTTCAGAAGATGCTCATAAAATATTACCCCCATGAGTTACTCCTCCATGAACTTGTTAGCGTCATTAAACAAGATGAATAGCCACACAGGACTTCAAACAGACTGCGAGCTCCAAGAGCCTTTAACATATTAGAAACCCAATGTTCAAGTCATTCCTACTCACTTAGTGTACTTTAGGCCTCCCCTGAATATACCTGGCTGAAACAGTCAGAAGTTCATGTGCAGAATCTCGTCTGTTCCCTCTTCTTCTCTCAGGGTACCCTTCTTTATCTCCACAGCTTCAAGTACTCCTCCAGGCAACATGGTCACTTATTTTTTAGCTGTTAGGAGTTTGTAGGTTCCCTAAATCATTCCTTTCAATTCCTAAGCAAAAGGCTAATTAAAAGACAGTCCCAGAAGAAAGCCAAAAAAAAAAAAAAAAAAAAAAATTGAATGCTTTATCACTGGAAGACTGATTAAGCTGCAAGGTGTATCTATGAGCAAAACAGGCTTGCTATACACCTCAGGAGAAAGATCCTGGCCTGTCTTGTCACAAGCTGGCAGGATAGTCCCAAGGTTGACTACACGCAGTACAAACTAAACTCTTTAGCGCTATAAAGAGACATAGAAATTCCCTCCCTATGAAAGAAAGACTGAGGGAAATGAGGAGAGACCCTGGAAGAGGGTGGTATCAATTTCTTCCTCCAAAAATATTAACCAGAAAATATTTCTGGTAAAAAGTGAAGGTTTCGCCAGGCATGGTGATGCACACCTGTAATCCCAGCACTCGGGAGACTGAGGCAGGAGGATCGGTGTGAGTTCAAGACCAGCCTGGGCTACAAAAGCGAGCTCAAGGCCAGCCTCAACTGCACAGCGAGACCCTGTCTCAAAAAGACAAAAAAAAAAAAAAAAAGTGAAGGTTTCAATATGACGGGTTTTTGGAAGCTTTTCTTCTTAGAAACGTGAGATCAAGGAAACAGAAGCATCACTCTAGGACTTACTTAACACTTGGAGTGTCTCAACAAGCATCATACCGGTTTCCTTGATGGTAGGTTGATTCAAGTTTAGTAAAATGTACCTCCTTCACCTCATGAAGTAAGCCATAAATCTAATCGATTTCCTTGACATCTTTTCTCCACTGCTCACTCTATTCAGTCACAGTAGTTCATCTCTATGTGTCTCATATTTAAATTTTGAATTGGCCTCGAACTCATTTCCTTTTGCATCTCATCCTTCTCCTCGTCCTGACATCAACTCACCATTAATCAGCTGCACTGTCTTGTCTAAGCCAAAGCCAGAGTGCTGCTTCAGAACCCCACATAGAATCAGGACACGGCTTGCTGTCTCATGCCTCCCTCTCAGTTTCACTGGGCTTCAGCGCCTCTATAATCTCAGGCCTTTCATGGTCAGCTGGCCACCCGCCCCTCAGCCTCATCCTGCACCGCAATCTACTGTACTCTGGCCACCAACCACTGGACATGTGCTGAATTTGCTATCTTCTCCAAACCCATGCAGGTGTGTGTCCTGGGAACATGCTCACAGCTGTCATGTACACTTAATTTTCAGATTTCAGCTCTGTCGCTGCTTCCTTAGAAAAGTGTCCCTACTACAAAGCCTACTCAGACTATTCTATTTTACAGTACTCAGCCTCACACATAGACCATTGTTTACCATGTCTAATTGTTAAAATTGTATCCTTCTTATTAACTATTTACCACTCATCTCTTTATAAAACTATAGTTTTCACAGTGGAATAAACATAATTTTGGGGCCCCTTCTGAGCCTACTGTATGTTATAATACAGGATCTCTAAAAAAGCCTCTGAGTGAATGGCAGGATCATTGAACGTTTACACTGCTATTATAATTATATAACTGGACAGCATCTGATTCTTGTAGGTAGATGTTTTACACTTGTCCTACTTGAATCCTTACCATTATGGATATGAATATATCTCATACCAACTCGCTATTAACTATTTATCAGTCTTCATTCCCTAAGATGCTTTAAATATGAAATATCATAAATAAAAACAAAACCAGGATAACAGAACCATGTGTTTAAGACGATGTTTACATTATCTTTGTCATTTATATTCGAGTACATTGTTCTCAAGTCATTTTTCCAAGGTCTTTAAATTGTGTTACTATTTTTATTCTTAACATTTTTTATTCAAATTTAAAATGTGTTGTTTGTGAAACTGTAATTATTGTGTATTTTTTCCTCTTATCAAAAGTGAAACTTTATTTTCATGAACTGTAATATTACCAATATAAGCTTACAGGTAATTATTTTTTGTTTCAGCATTAAAATTATCTCTTTTGCTGTAGAGTTCTCTGTAATTTAGTACACATGAGATAATAGTACATAACAGTAATTTGTTTAGAATAAAATGCTTTTGGGCCAGGCGGGATGGCGCAGTGGTCTAAAGCGCCTGCTTGGGAAAGCTTGGGTGGCTTCAGGGACCGCGGTTCGATCCCTGGCACCACATGCTGCACCAGCCCTGCCCTCAGGGCAAGTTGAGCCGGCCATAAAAATGAGTGAATAAACAAATAAAGATTCTGAAACAAGAAAAAATAATAAATAAATAAATAAAAATTAAAAAAAAAAGTTAAAAAAAAAAAATAAAATGCTTTTGGAATAAGAGCTCTGCTACCACAGAGAACTACTTCTGTTTGCACATATCCGTAATGACTCATGACTCATATAAATGCAATATTTAATGAAAACGATTTGTCATTACACAAAAAAGTCAGAATTCATTGTTGATTTGTAAGAAGATATGAAATGGTATTACCAGCTAAAGATGACTCACTGAAATTTTCTTGTTCTTTGTCAGCTAAAAAGGAAGGTAGGGTAAAAAGTAATGCTCAGGCTATCCTAATAAACCTCCTCTCTAGGATATCCAGATAAAAATATAAACGAGAGGCTTTTGAGGAAACAATACAGGTTGAGATGCATTCCATATCAGTATTGCCCATGCCTGAGACTTTAAATGAACATTTTAATCATTTTAAAATATAGCATCCTATAAATATCTGCCTTAACTTTATCAGTGGTCAACATGAAAACCAGTGTAGATTAACATAATGCTAACACAGAAAAAGCTGAAAAACTTTCAGGCAGCACCTACATATACCATGCGATGAGCCATCTTGATGAAGCCGCTCAAGGCCAAGGTATTTCTCAAGAAAGGTACTGTCTAGACTCACTGTCCACAAGCAAAAGGGTCAGCTTTGAGCCTTTGAGCCAGCTTCTGGCAGAGCTCAAAGCCACTCAACCACATGAAATTAACACTATCTTGCTTACTTTTCTCTCATTGCTGGGACAAAATATCTGACACCCAATGTTTAGCAAGGAAAGGCTTATTTAGCTCACAGTTTGTGGATCAGTCTGTAATCAGCTCCAAGGCAGAGTGGCACGACATCAGGGAGACAACAGCAAAGGACAGCAAAAACAGAAAGAACAAAACCGGGACAGAGCAAGGCTGGTTGTGTGTAGCACTTGCTCACCTTGTCTCTCCCCCGTCTTGCACTGGCTCGAGGTTATAGTTGGTGTCCCCAAAAAGCCTCAGGCAGCCCTGGGCAGCTTCTGGAGTTTGTGATTTGTTACTGAAGGCTGGATGTTGCACTTGTCCTGGGGCAGGCAATTTGCATTACAATACAAGGAGGTGAGAGGGGCTGGCTCTCTGCTAAGCCTCTGCCACTGCTTCTGCTTTCTGCTCTTTGCCATCACCAGGAAGGGTTGCTCTCTGCCACTCTGCCTTGGAGCCAGCTGATCTGGCTGAAACCTCCAGTAACTGTGAGCTAAAAAACCTTTCCTTCCTTCATTTTGAGTGTCAGGATTTGTCCCAGCAACAAGAGAAGAGTACAGAGACATTCAGGATGTTTACCAAGTGAGGACCTTGGGACTCTGCTGAGTCACTTAACCTTCTAAGTTTCTCAAGTGGAAACAATGGATCCAGCTTTACAAGCGTCAACCCTCTCTGGATGACTGTCTCAACCTCGCATTCTACCTACTATTCCATCTCCTCAGTTATTCTGAGAACACGTACCCCTACTCAGCTTCTCTTCCCCAGAAAGCAACTGGGCTTTCCTGGCATCGTCCTGATGCCCCTTACCTTCTCTTGGTACTTTTTTTGTTTTTATTTATATAGTATAAAAAAAAAAGAGGGGGGGGACCAGGAGATAGCTCAGCAGAATAAGTGCTTGCCTGGCAAGAGCAAGACTCTGAGTTCAATCCCCGGTACCACACACAAAAAAAGAATAAAAGTAAAAATAAATAAATAAACAAACACAGTTCAGATTGCACAAAGGTAGCTACGAGTTTGTCTTTCCTCTAGAATATGAAGGCAGTGGGAAAAGAAAAATCTCAGCAGGGCACCAAGTTTTTGCTGCAACAGATTCTGTGCACCCAGGCACTTTAGAGGCAGCGCTGATAATCCACCCATGTACCCGTACTCAGCTTCTCTTCCCCAGAAAGCCGCTGGGCTTTCTTGGCATCATCTCAACACCCCTTACCTTCTCCTTACCTATCACCTGGAGCGGGAACACGACATTATACTACAGTGAAGGAAGAGAAAGGTGGCCCAGCGACGTTTGCAGACTAGCAGTGTTCTCAAGTCTATGAACTTCATTATTTACAGTGTCAAAACGTTATTATACATCCCTAGTCTCAAGGCAAAGCCATTTCTTCTGCTTATCAAATACTCTATTATTCCCATTTTCTAACATGTTTTCAGTTTCTCTTCATAGTTTTTTTTATTGTAACTTCATCCAAACCTATTTTCATCTAAATTCCACATTCTTTATGTTGATATATATATATATATATATATATATATATTTTTTTTTTTTAAGTCCCCAGGCAAGCTAATATCCTCCCCTAGCACAATCCTGCTCAGAATCATCCAACACTATCTCTCCTCTGTAAAATCCGCTCATGCTTTGAAACACTAAAATCCAAATTCCATCACCACCAACCTCTCCAAGACGTATATATTTAGGGAGCTAAGCGTCACTTGTTTTTGAATTCTTCATCTTTCAACTTCCAGGATGACAATCTCTCCCTCTCCTACTGCATTTCTCAGCTCAACCTTTTTTTTTTCTTTTTGAGACAGGGTCTTGTTATGCAGTTCAGGCTGGCCTTGAGCTCACTTCTGTAGCCCAGGCTGGTCTTGAACTTGCACTGATCCTTCTGCCTCAGCCTCTCGAGTGCTGGGACTACAGGCATGCACCACCACGCCCAGCTCTCAGCTCAACCTTTAAAACTCTTTCCATTTATTTTCCACCTGTAAATTTGTTAAAGTTAGCATTCTTCCAGAGAATTTGTTGTAATTTTTTTTAATCACTCTAGCCACTTTGCCTTATATTTCTTGTCTAGACTTAGTCCCCAGGTCAGACTTACCATCTCGCCACTGCCAAGACAGTGCCCTGATCCTGGAGCTCAAGGTCTACAAGCTGAACTTTCAGTGTTTCTCCCACCTCCTCCACCACTCACATTAAACAAGTTTCAGCTTTCTAGTCTGAAGCCCTTCTATTAGCTACATAATTCTTTACTTGACACTGCTTAATTTCAATCTGATTTAATTTAATTACTTTTATAGGCAATAGGACTATAAGGAATACTATATCAGGGGTGCAAAACTCGAGGGCACTGCATGCTTCCTATAGAGAAACTCACAAAAACGTAGTACAATGAAGTAACTTAGTATGAAAACACACATATGTATAGCAGAAAAGAAAAAAAATAGAGAATGTGAAAAATAACACAAAGGAATGTTCCCCAGAACTGTCAACAGAAAATTTCTGAAAGAAATGACCCCTGATGTGGATGTGAAGGTCACCTAAGATATGATCCAGCAAACAGAGGAGAAAAGAACATCTATTACAGGCAAAGGGAATACAAGTGCAAAGAGACAAAATTGAAATGCCAGGCCGTGCTTGGTGACCTACACACAAGCCAGGGCTTCTGTGGTGAGTGAAGCAGCAGGGTGTGCAGATGGCCAATAACACTGCTAAACAGGAAGGCACGAGCGAATGGCACTGCTATGGCAAACTCAGAGGGAGGGAGGTTTAACTACAAGGAGCCAATGTGAAGGTATACAACAATGATATTTGATGAATTCAAATAAAATAATTTATTTTTAAATTTGAAAGTCTTTTTTTTTTTAATCTTTTTTTTTAAAGAATTTTTATTGTATTTTATTTTATTTTTCTTGTTTCAGAACCTTTATTTGTTTATTCACTCATTTCTATGGCCAGCTCAGCCCATTCCAAGGGCAGGGCTGGCGCAGCATGTGGCGCGGGGGATGGAACCGCGGTCCCTGAAGCCGCCCAAGCTCTCCCAAGCAGGCACTTTAGACCACTGAGCCATCCCGCTGGGCCTTGAAATCCTTTTACATGATGAATGAAAACTTTTAAGGTTAAAGAGACAGAGCTATAAAAATTACAAATCAATATTGTGTGGAACATTATTACTTGGGCCAAAAACATGGATGTTGTCCTCTTTTTCCATCATTTTTCAGAATTCAGAGTTTCAAAACAGCCATTGCTAAGATTTCTGCAATTTATATTGCAAGGAAACAATTCGATTTTGTGGCAAAGTACAAATGTCCTTTTTACATAGGCAATAAATTAGCTGGCACACAGCTTAATATCCAATTGAGAAAGCTTTTATTGTAATATTGAAAAGTAAATAAGACTTGTAACTTCTTTCCTGCTAGAAAACAGACCAAAAGGGACACTACTGTTCTAGGGTGACTCCCAAGACCTGAAGCAATGCACACACATTAAAAAATTAGCATATTTTCAATGAAGAAAGAAAAACTTTCTAAGAAATAAGCAATACATAACAACAGATCAATCTTATGGAACTTTGAGAAACAAAAAATACTAAAAAGCCCTAAATCTACACATAAATGTTTACATATGCATATGCCTAATGCATGAATTTATAATATATAAATGCTTTGCTGCGAAGAAGCTTTCAGAAGCTGGGCATCGTAGTGCATGCCTGTAATCCCAGCACTTGGGAGGCTGAGGCAGGAGGATCTGTGTGAGTTCAAGACCAGCCTGGGCTGCAAAAGTCAGCTCAAGGCCAGCCTGAACTGCATAGTGAGACCCTATATCTAAAGACCAGAAAAAAAAAAAAAAAGATGAAGAAGAAAAAGAAGAAGAAGAAGCTTTCTTAAAGCATCAAATGATATTATAGATGGAAGATTTTATTTTTATTTCTTTTTTCATTTGTACCAGTACTGGGGACTGAACTCAGGACCTTACACTTGCCAGGCAGATGCTTATGTTATTAGATGTCTCCCTGGCCCCATAGATAAAAGGTTTTAAAACATGATTCACTTAAAAAAAGAAAAAAAAGAAAAGAAAAAGAACTGTGGTAAGAAATGAGAGAAAATATGAAGAGTAAAGTAGCATACAGGATTCATGACAAAATTTTTGCTGTTCATTGGCCTCCTATATTTCCAACTTTCTGGCAGTCAATGGAAAACAAACCACAAAATCCACAACATGAATGTAAATATAAATAATGCAGCAAGTTTCACAAGCCTATGTTTCATTATATTTTTCAGAAAAACCCTGAAGGCACATTTTTAAGAATAATTTGACATGAAGTATGGCATCAAATGAAAAGAACTCAAGTATATGTTTTTTTTTTTGTTTTTTTTTTTTTTTCCCCCAGGAACAGCTGAGTCAATAATAATTACTTTACTCCCAAAATAAATAGGCAGACCAAATGTGATATTAATAATAGATAGGCACTCACAATACACTGGAATTTCTTCTGCAAACACATAAATTGTTATCATCAGTATTCTTAGCTTACTAAGAAGTAGATACTAAGGACTGTAAAATCTTAGCTATGATTCTGAAACCCAAACACATGGCAAAACCCAAAAGCTGTTTTTATTAGTATAGCTTCTTATTTCTATAAGTCTTATATGAAGGTTCATTTGCTGAAAAATTCTGGCCTGAACTGAGTGAGGCTATTTATAGTCTCATTTATTTCCCAGAGGGTAACTTTATTATATTCCTTTGCAATAGTTATAGGTTACCTCTGTGACCTACTGAAGTTATTAATTTCTTTCATCTTTTTGAGACAGGGTCTCGCTATGCAATTCAGGGTGGCCTTGAGCTCACTTTTGTAGCCCAGGCTGGTCTCAAACTCACCAATACTCTTGCCTCAGCCTCCCGAGTGCTGGGATTACAGGGGTGCACCACCATGCCTGCCTTGAAGTTATTAAATATTGTACCTCATTACTTTTTCAAATTCCAGAAATTCTGAAATCAGAAAACCACCTGCCTGAACAGTTTCAGAAAAAAGGATATTTAAATTGTCATAAATGAATTTTACAAATGATTGAATATCCCAAATGTGCTTGAAGTTGGATCTCAATTCAAGTACAACTTCAGGTCATTGACAGAGTTCAAAAAGCAGTCCTTGGGCCAAGGAGACTGCTCAGTGGATCAATCACCTTAGGCAATTACAGGGGCCAGTGTTCATTCCCTGCCACGACAGACCTCACTGACCTTCCCCTTGGTGACACAAACCTATAATACCAGCACCAGGGCAGCTGAAAACAGAAGGATCACTATGAGTCTGAGCTGCATAGTAAGATCTTGTACCAAACACACACACACACACACACACACACACACACATGCAGTCCTTAATGTGAATAGGTGTCTATGTTTTCATTAAGCACCTTGCAATGCTTTATCAGTAAATAAATTCTGTATAGCACTAAACATTTCTTGAGAAAAGGAGAAGTCAAAAAAGAATATATGCCTGATGGATACCCAGCATCCTTTGTTAAAAAACAGAAATCAAGGGCCCAGCAGAATGGATCAGTGGTCTAAAGTGCCTGCTTAGGAAAGCTTGGGCAGCTGCAGGGACCACGGTTCGATCTCCGGCACCACATGCTGCACCAGCCCTGCACTCAGGGCAGGCTGAGCCAGCCATAAAAATAAATAAATAAATAAATAAATAAATAAATAAATAAACAAACAAACAAACAAACGTTATGAAACAAGAAAAAAAAAGAAAGAAATCAAAAAGTGTTCCAAAGTAAAAATAAATAAATATTTTAAAAAATAATACTTCCAAGAAAGACATGCTACTTCTCTTTCATGTGCAGTTTACCAGCATTGTGAAGGAATGGCCAGTACAGTGTAGCTTAGAGGTATGCTCAAGAGCTCTCTCCTACTTGAGGCAGTTGATACATCTTTTCTACAAAATAATTCTGAGAAAGCTTAGGAACTGGAGTACATCTCCACAACCTTTCTATTAGAAGTACAAATAGCAAAGAAAATCCACTGCAATATCTATGGTCAAATACAAATCTAAACTTCATACACAATAAACAAGAAGTAGACTAATACTCATACTCAGATAACAACCCTTTGAATAAATTCTAAATCGTGTCATATGCAGCTGACATCTTTTTTAGAAATCAAGTTCCCATATTTGTGCAATCCTTATTTTAAGAAATAAATGCATGAATGGTGACTTGTAAGTCTACCTACAAGTGTTTCCAAGATAACATAGATTTTTAAACTGGGTGACACCATTGCTTAAAAAGTAAGAAGCCTATATATACGAAATTTACTGTGCATCTAGAGTACATCACAGCTCTCTCTAGAGCTCATTTTAAAGTTAAGAAAGATGATAGTGTTAGTAGTAAACTCTTCCTGACTGAAGACAAGAGACCAAGACAGTAAGGAGAACTGAGATGCCATCGTATTCCACAAATCCTAAGGAACCCCTCCTCCTTCAGTCCACCCCTAAAGTGTTAGTTGTATATAAGTTTTTTGTATCTATCCTGTACTAATGACATTATTACAGACAGCCTGTCTACTTCCCTACCAAGAGCCATGTTCAACTGGCTTGCCAGACTGACCAGTTCTAATTTAAAAGCCAAACCAATGCATCCCTTGTCCCTATCACTGTTCCAGTGTCTTTTCCTAACCTTATACTGTGATATTTCCATTGCCACCTTATTCCTTCCGGTAAACCCATATTCATTAAATATGTAAGTAATGAGAGAGAAGATGAGGAAGCAACAGACTCCATGGGGAAAAAACAAACATTCTGAGGTGAAAAGGTAATACTGCAAGGCAAGCTTTATAGTCTCATGGACTATATTTTGTGTTACTTGCCTTCACTTCTGTCCACTAATCTCAAAGCAAATGTGTTGTAGCCCAAACTCATCCAATGAACTACCTTTGTGTGATATCCATATTGTTCTCCATCCAAGGACTGGCACACCTCAGGTAGTGGTTGGTGGGGCTCAGGAAGAGGCAAAACAAAGATATCCTATAAGTAATATAAGAGGGATAAAAATCCAGTATTTGTTTGGATAAAGTTCCAACTTTCTTTGGAAAAAAAAAAAAAACAATATTTTCCATCTATGTGTACACTGGGTGATGATCAAGAAGTTCTAAATAGCATAGTTCCAAGAGGATTTCTCCAACGGGTCTACTAATTATTTTCAAGTGGACACAAGCAAGGACAATCTGTTTAAATAGCCATTAAAAGGCAGTGATATTTTGATTGAGATTACATTAAATTTGTGTAACAGTTTTGGCAATGTGATCATTTTGCCAATATTGTTTCTGTTTATCCAAGAGCAGGAATGCTCCTTTGATGTTTTGATTTCTTCTTCAATCTCCTTTTTCAGAGCACTGGAGTTTACTTGTAAGATCTTTCCCTTTCTGATTGAATTAATGCCTAGGTATTTCATTTTTCTTGATGCTACCATGAATGGTTTCCGTAATTTCTTTTGCATTAAGTACAGTATTGGTGCAAACAAACATTATTAACTTCAGGGTGTTGATTTTGTGTCCTGCTATGCTGCTGAAGTTGGGTATAATTCTGAAAGTTTGAAGGTATAATTACTTTAGATCAATTAACAGCCTACTTTGCAGATCTACACAAAATAATCATAAAACTCTTTGGAACCAGAAATGATCCAGAGCAATGAAAGTTATCTTGAGCAACAACAGCAATGCCAGAAGTGTCATAATACCTGACAAAAAATCGTACTACAAAGCAACAATGACAAAAAAATTTAAAAATTAAAAAAAACATCGTACTGGTACAAAAGGAAACATGCAGATCCATGAAGCAGAAGATACACAAATATCCTCTAGCCACATTCAGCTACTTGATTTTTCGCAAAGAAACCAAAGATATGCGTTAGAATAAAGATAGACTATCCCACAAATGATGCTGGGAATACTGGATATCTGCATGCAAAAGAATGAAATTGCATTCATGTCTCTCACTATGCATTCAACTAAAACCAAAATGGATCTGAGACTTAAATATTAAAACAGAAACATTGAACCTACAAGAAGACAAAACAGGTAAAATACCTGGGCATCATAGATATAATACTTGACATCATAGATATAATACTTGACATCATAGATATAATACTAGACATCATAGATATAATACTTGACATCATAGATATAAATACTTGACATCATAGATATAATACTAGATTTTTAAACAAAACTCCACCTGCACAAAAAGATAACAGCAAGAACAAACTAGTAGGATTAATTAAACAAGTTGAAAGCTTCTAAACACCAAAGAAAACTATAGAGTGAAGAAACAATCTACAGTATGGAAAATATTCTTTCAACTTTGTTTTCAGACAGTAGTGATCAAGTCTAATGATCAAGTCTCTTATTCTAGGGATTACAACAGGAGCTCCTCCTAGAATAAGAGACTTGATCATATATCAGCAAGTTAAATATATTGAGATATCTCAGAAGAAGGATAAATGGTGGTCAAATATTTAAGGAAGTGTTCAACATCTTGGCCATTACAAAAATGTGAGTTCAAACAATGCTAAGATTTTATTTTACACTTGAAAGAACAGCAGTTATGTAGAAGTCAAAAAACAACTGGTAAGGCTATGATGAAAATGGAACCTTCTTCTTACATTGAGGGGAATGTAAACTAGTACCACCACTAAATCAGTATAGAGATTTCTCAAAGAACTAAAATTAGAAATACCACAACACACAGGTATTCCTTATTCTAAGTACCTTTCCCAAAATGCCAAACAGGACATGAAAATTCTAATATCCAGCACCACAATCTTAACAGGAGACCCAAACGCCCCCTTATCCAAAAAGGATAGGTCAAGTAGACAAAACATTAGCAAAGACATAGCAGAATTGAACCAGAACTTGGAACAACTGGAATTAGTGGACATACACAGAGTGTTCCACCCAACCACTTCAGAATACACATTTTTTTCAGCTGCACATGGGGCATTTTCTAAAATAGACCACATATTAGTACATAGGTCATGCTTAAGTATATGCAAGAAAACAGAAATTATCTCATGCAGATTGTCTGACCACTGTGCAACGAAATTGAAAATAAATGACAACAAAAACCACAAGAACCCCAGAAATACATGGAAATTAAACAACACTCTTCTCAACAATCAATGGGTTACAGATGAAATTAAGCATGAAATTAAATATCCTGAATTTAATGAAAATTCAAACACAACAATTTATGGGATGCAATGGAAACAGTTCTTAGAGGGAAATGTATAGCTCTGAACCAAAATGCCAAACATATCATACTTTAGTGCCATAGGCCTATCAATATTCCTAATAGGTAAATCCCAGGAATAAACTGTATACCTTGCAATAGACAAATGGATAAAGGAAATGTGGTGTCCATACAAAATGGAATACTGATCTGGGGTATAGAAGGACAAATTTGATATGTTTGTAGGAAAATGGATATACCTGCAAAGTATAATGTTCACCAAATTAAACTGACACAAAAGCTTAAATTCCACATAGTCTCTCCTACTTGAATAAGGCAAGGTACAAACAAACAGCATAATTAAGGATGGCCAGAAAGGAGACCGATTTCTTGCAAAACTGTAGACTTATGGCAGGGAACAGGAAGGGGAAGAGAGGTTAGTAAGATTATGATGAACCATGAATATGACTGTAGTAACCTCAATTGATGTAAACAACATATGACATGAACATGAGCTAAGATTAATATTACCAGCAAGAATGAAAATGGAGATAAAGGATTTTGAAAGAAATGGAGTAAAATAAAACTATTATATACATGCAGCTACTCACCACAATAAATTTAAACTTCTCATGCTACAAACAAGTACTCCAAAAAAAAAAAAAAGAAAGAAAGAAAGAAAGAAATTGACAAGAAGAACTGAATAAGTGTGCTCAGGGGTGTATTTTGAGGAAGGAAAATTAGTGGCAGAGTGCCTCTTACTGAAATAATTTATTACATTGTTATTAAAACAAAAGGTCAATATTGATGCTACTTGCACACATTCACAAAGGCACACGCATATGCACATGCTGACATGCAGAAGCTTTACTAATGTCATGAATGGGTTTTTGATTCACTTAAGGATAATGCAATTTTGATTTAGGGAATTATAAAGGAATCTATGGTTCTGCCTAGCTCTGGCTTCTCTACTTCTGACATTTATTTCCAAATTACTAGAGCTCTTTCCTATCAGCAAGCTGCGACTGTCAGGATTAGCATCAGATGAGTGGGTACTTAGCATGCAAAAGGGAAAAATGACTGTCCTATGTAAAAATTACAGACACTAATTATCTATCAATGTGCTAATATATCAATGCTATATGTGCTAATATGATACAAAAATGCCATGAAGCTAGTGATCATTAATTTTAACTTACATGCCAAATTAGCCATGATAATTGGAATTTTCTTTATCTTTTTTCCTAGAGACAAAAGTCTAAAGCTGGTACCGTGGGGTTGGAAAAGGAGGACCAGGAGACCTGCATGCTACTGTGGGGGAAGCGACTGCCCTCCCAAGAGCACAGGCTCTCAGCTCCTTTCCACCTACATCCTCCCTTTGCCATGTCTGAGTGCAGAACAGCTGTGTGCATTGTTGTCAGTGGCTGACCACTAAGCTGACAGCACTGAGGGTTCCACAAAAGCACTTTCAAACAAGTGGCTGATGCAGTTCTGATTTTTTAGCACTTTGAAGACTACAGACCTGAAGTTTACAGGGCTAAATTAGACATTGTCTTCAAACTGCTAAATTTATTATTCACACAGAACACATGATTTATTCTCTACTTACTTCTAAAAAGAATTGAAATTGGTGATCCTGAATTTAATGTACATATGACCATGAAATATAGTTATATAACGATTTTTTCTATTTCTAAATGTAAGTTTAGACCCTTTTCTAGAAAATTTTTTAATTTTTTTTCTCTTCTTTCTCTCTAGACCCTTTTTTTAGAGTTAACATTTTCATCTTAAATGAAATATTTTTTCCTTATTATTTGTTTGAACAAACTGCATGTATAAAAGAATAAGGCCCTGTCAATTACTTTATCTATGATACCAAGTATAAAAACTATACCCAGCAACATAACAAAAATAAATAAATGTACTAAAATATCTAATGATTTTTAGAATGTTTTAAAATTTACTCCTTACCTTTCTTCCTGGCACTTATCACAATTTATAATTACATAATTATTTATATAGTTATTATTTGACTGCGACTCTAATAGAGTATCAGTTCCATCAGAGCAGAGATCATTTACAATAAACTGTATTAGTAAATATGAGCAATGTTTGTACACATGACTAATGAGTCAGGAATAGCTTTATGTACTTGAAATGAGTTAACTTGTTTAATTGCCCTAAGAGGTTTAAATAGAGTGTTATTATTATTTGCACTCAGGTTAGGAGGAAATACAAATATGCTAATTAAGATGCAGATTCAGATGCTATCCACTGTTCACAAGCCAGGCAGTAGTTCTGAGGCCCTCACGTGCCCAGCTGCTGATACCTGGCTCTGTGAAGACCAGTTCAAGAATCAGGCTACCCAAAACACTAGCGTCCCTCACTAATAGCACAGTGGTTTCAGGGAAGTTAGTTCTGTTTCCTCTGGGCTTTTTATTATTAATGAAATATATAGCTGGGGATATAGCTCATGGTCCAGCACCTACCCAGAAAGAGCAGAGCTGTGAGTTTCACTGACAGCACCAAAAACAAAACAAAACAAAACCAAAAAAAACCCTGATCATAAAATTAGTACTTCATAAACACACTCAATTTCTCATATTTGCCTCCCTGCTTGTATCCAATAAACACTTAAGAAGTAAATTAAAATAAAATTACTGTTAAAAGAGTATATTCTTTCTCATTTAGTTTTTTTTCTTTGTGTATATACTTTTAACGTACTGCCAAATACATATAACTAAATCTTTTGAGAAATATGTTAAATATTCAAATGAACTAAGAAGTAAAAATAAGACTGACTTTGTGGCCCTCAATCAGATGGTCTCTTGGAGATGACAGCAAAGCAGAGTAACGAAAGAAAAATTAGGTAAATTGGACTTGGTCAAAGCTAGACAGTTTGCAACAATAAACTGAAAAGATAGACCATAAGCAGGAGGTTTTTTATTATTATTCAAACTTCATTTCAGATTAGATATGCACTCAGCATACATTAAAAAAAATCATAACAAAATGGCAAGTAGTCAAACTGAAAAAAAAAAAATAGGGCATTTCAACAGATATTTAACCAAAAATAGATAAAAGTTTCCAGTTAAGTAAAAGGAAAAAAAAGTGGTCACATTATGCACCCCCAAGGACGCAGATCAAGGTTTCAGGGAGCCACTGCCTACCATTCATAGGCACAGTTATTTTTTTTTAATTTAGCCAAGGATAACTGCTCGTAAACACAGTGATAAATAGAAACTTGCCTTGATTCTTTACACGTGGGAGTGAAAAATGGTGCAGATGGTTTGGCAAACAATTTGGAAATTCCTCAAAATACTGAACATAAGCTTAGCACAATGTTCAACAATTCTGCTCCTTCTCACTAGAATACAAAAAACTGCAAACATAAGGACACCCAAAACACTTGCTCACTGAAGTCCATAAAGGTATTGATAATAAAAAGCCCAATGTCACACAGCTGAAGAATGAATAATCAAAATTTAGCGTGGGCTAAGTGTTATAATAATATATTTAACTATAAAGAGGTTTAAAGTACTGATGAATCTATGGCATGAAAGAACCTTGAAAGCTTTCAACATATTAATTGAAGCCATTCACAAGAGACTGAATATTTTATTACTTTATTTACATTAAATGGCCAGCACTATCAGGAAAAATAATCTAATGGTTTCCAGAGAGTAGAGGATATGTTGCATAGGAATAAACTGCTAGAGAGAGGGTTTCCTTTTGAAGATATAAATATGATTTGAAATGAAAGTATTTATGACATCCAATGAGGAATTGATTTAAAAAAAGATGTATTTTTACACAATGGAGTATTACTCAGCTCTAAAAATGATAAATTTGAGGCTTTTATAGATAAATGGATGCAACTAGAGATTATTTTGGTAAGTGAAATAAATCAGACCTACATGTGCAAACAGAGTATGATCCCACTAGTGTGAGAACCTGAAAGAATAAATAGATTCTGAAAAGTACAATAGATACTGTGAAAATGAAAGAATTTGTTCAATGGGAAAGAAAAACTGAGATGAGGAAAAAAGAAAAGAAAGGAGAAAATATATTTATGTGTATATCAGAACCAAAAAAAGAAGATAATTTATAAAGATGTTTATACAAATGTATTTATATATATTTGTATATATGCAAGACAGTTTTAATAAGTGTACTGCTGATTTCTGGTGTTTTGAAAGAAACAGTTAATGTTTAACTTTTTTCCTTTATATTCTTTTTTTAAATTTTATTGTAACATTTTGTTGTGGTTGTGTTTTGTTTTTTTAACCAGTTTTACAGGTTTATGTCTGATAATCTAATTTGAACACAATGACATGAAATTCTTTAATGAAATTTTGTATCACTTCTAATGTTTTTTAACTGTTTTGTATTCTTTAAAACTTAAAAGATACCTTAACTAAAATGGCTGCAGTAGGTGCATAATATTGGTAATATACAAAAGCACCAAACAGTATACTTTACATAAATGAATTTTAGGGAAGGAAGAATATCTCAGAGGAGTAAGTGCCTGCTTAGGCAAGCACAGGTGACCAGGGTTCCATCCCTGGCACCACAGGCCCTGTAAGCCCCACCTCAAGTGTGCTGAGCCGGCCTACAAACACTGAGTGTGGTAGCACAAGGCTGTAATCCCAGTGCTGAGGAGGCTGAAAACAGGAGAATCACTATGGGTCCATGCTGCATAGTGAGACCCTGTATCAAATACACAAAAATAAAACAAAACAGTGAGTTTTATATGTGAATTATCTCAATATGTACTATTAAAAATACAAATGAGAAAAGTTCTAGCTGTACCATTTATAGTATCTACATATACATTCACTCTAAGTTTCTGTTTCTACTCATAAATTTAATAGTTAAGGCATCTTTTAAATGTCTTCTAACATTTAAATTGCAATCACAATGAAAAATTGTGCCTTGCATGACTCAAATGCTTTCATTTTGTAGGCAGACACACACCATGCATTCACACATGTATCATACAAATGAAACATAATTTATACTTGCAAGTATATAAGATCTATATTACTTTGTTGCTTATTCTTTCTAATAAATTTACATTAGGAGATATATTTTATATTTCTCAACTAAGCTAAGAGACAACAATGTCATTTTTTCATGAGATGAGAAGAAAGTTTATTGTTTAACCCTGTGTATTGGATTTGACCATATAATCAGCAGCTTTTTAGATATGATTATAGGTTGAAAAGACAATAAACTGTCTTTATGAATAAAAAGTTGTTATTGAAATGGAAAGGTTGCAAATAGGGTTACACCAGGGGTGCCTGGAGCTTTGGGGGACCTGGGCTTGTGTGTCCACAAGTGAGGGCAATGGCGTGGGCACAGGCACTCGGACTCCAAGGCTCCCTCACAGTTCTGAACACAGTCTCGAGTTCTCAGGGTTATCATCATTATTACAGTTATACAGTGCCCTACGACACTATGGGATGCAGGAGTGGGAGCTGAGTCGGGGCTCTCAGTGACACTCCCTGAGGACCGTTTTCTCAGCTGCATGATTGTTTACTTTGTTTTTTCACTAAGGTAAAAATCTATACTGCTCCCAGCAGCTGGATGAGCACTATTATTACACCTTAAGAGGTGCAATCCTAGCTTCCAGTGTCAAAACACCAAGGCATCAATGCGGGAACTCCATTTCTGAGTTGAAATTAGCTCTGTGACACTACCTGATTCTTTTACCACATTCATGTAGTTACCACTATCTGTGTGTGGTACCTGGAGTCAGGACCTCGCGCTTGCTGAGTAGGCACTCTGCTGCTGAGCTCCATCTCCAGCCACCGTTAATAGTTTAAGGATGTCAGGCATCTGGCACCTGTTCCAAGTAACAAACATGTCGCATGGAGAACACTGTTTTCCTTTCACTTCTTAATGAGATGGTAGAAGCATAAAAAATGCTAGTTACACAATCATGAATATCTGACCTGTTTCCACCCACCTTCATCTGACCAATGTCTGCATCTAGCCAGCCCAGGAATGCAGGCTGTTCTTATTTTGTGAAGTATAATGTCATCATTTCTAAGGACAGACAAGGAAGTACAAATACAAGTCAACACCGACTCACGGTTTCAAATAAAAACCACATACAATATACACTACTCCCTTTCATCTCACTATGGAGATACATCCATAGCAGTATTTATAGAAATAGTCCATCATTGTAACAATTTTATCTCCACATTTGTTAGGTCTTAGCGTCTTTTAACTTTTAGATTCAAAATTTTGCAACTTTAAGCAGTACTGCCAATGAATGCTTGAGCATATATTATTTTGTATATGCTTCAGCATTCTGCAAAATAAATTCCCCAAGGATACAGAGCAGTATTTACATTTAAATGTATCCTCTACATTCTGAAGTACTTCTGTGAATACAAGATCCAGCGGTGAAACGCCTCTTCCCCCAGGCAAAGTCAGCCTGCAGTCTGCAGAATGCTGGTAACCCTGTCAGAGTCTGTCTCACTGAACCTGGCCCAAAGGTGTGCAGGGAATCAAAATCTCTTCAGATGTGTCCGTAATTACTAATGCAGTCTCATAATTAACCATGCAGCATCTATCACTTTCACAGCCAGTACTGTGATCCAGGTTTCACCTGTGACACGTTGTCTCCTTCACATCATAATGTGAGCTATGTGTTCAGGGCTCTGTCTTCATCTACTCCTGATAGTACCCGATGGATTTTCCAGGCCCTTCTGTGCTACAATGATCCCTCATCACTTTTCCTCATGATGAGCAAGGTGTCTCATTGCTTGAACAACTACCTAACACCCAGAAGTTATTCTGGTTCAGAGTTGATAGAGGTTTCAGCCCACAGTCTGTTGGTTCTAAGGCAGGATGGCATGGCAATGGGCCATCTCAGAAGAAAAACAGCCATGGCAGAGCAGGCAGGAGCCAACAAGCAGCAGAAGCAGCAGCAAGTTTCTCTTTTTCATCTATCTCGTCCCAGCTACATAGCTCTTCCAGGCTACGCCCAGGATGGACCTTCCCATTGTCCACATCCAGAACCAGGCTGCTATCTAATTATCACATCCTTAAGTCCAGTATCACACTCCCTAGCTCCAACCTTTCCTGAAATACCTCACCTATGAGTGCGTTCATGAGGCCTGGGATGGAGCAGGGCTACACATGAGCCACACCTGGAGAGTACTTCTGTCACATTTAGTGTATTAGTGTTTTTAGCTTTCAGTCTTGCATTATGAACTGAGGGATTATATATTATGATGAAGTATTCCTTACACTGTATTCTTTGATTCTTAGTCAATGCTGGGCTTCCAGACAGTTTCAGATTTCCCATTATTTCTTCTAACTATATAACCTGCAGAAGCACCCCCTAAAAGCTTTATTTTACTAGTTATCCTTTAAGCCATCTGTATTTTTCCTTTGTCTCAGTATAGTTAATGAGAGAGCTGTTCCTTAAAACATGTGATCTGAGCCGGGCGTGGTGGCTCACGCCTGTAATCCCAGCACTTGGGAGGCTGAGGCAGGAGGATCGCTGCGAGTTCGAGACCAGCCTGGGCTACAAAAGTGAGCTCAAAGCCAGCCTCAACTGCACAGTGAGACCCTGTCTCAAAAAGCAAAAAAAAAAAAAAACATGTGATCTGTATGAAACTTTAAATTTTAAAAAAATTCCAGTTTATAACAATCAATAGTAATGTGTGCATAGAGTTTGTAAAATAATTATCTTTCCCTTATTATCCAAAATAAATTTCCTAAGGAATTTATGGTGGAAATCAGCATATTATCCATAGAAATATTGCTATTCTGAATATTGTTAGTTTTACACAGATATTTCAAGGGGCCTCAAGAATATTACAGGTTAGCTTAGCTTAGCTTTCTATAATGGTGCCTAGTGCCCGGATTTCAGGCTACTTTCAGTGAAAAAAAGCAAAAATGATTTTACTTTCCAACCTTTGTTTTACAGTGTGATTCTTTTCAATTGATAATGTTTGATTTTTATTCTCTTTCAAATAACTTTGCAAAAAAGGGTAGTAGTTTTCCTGATAATGACTGACTTGTTCACACTTGAGCTAAGTAAATACAGGTAAAATCACGCCATGTAAGCTGCTGAAAGGTCAACACTGCTGCAGTGAAGTTCTTTATTTAAAACAGCAGGCTCCAGATGCAGGTGCCTTGCTGAACCTTCACTCAACTTTTCTGCTTCTCAAAGCTATGCTGCAGAGCCTGACTTCTCCTAGGAGATGATAATCTGCAATGGGTTACAGCACTTTGGTTACAATTACCTCTTGCTTTGACTGAACACAAATTACTCACACACCTCTCCTCGTCTCACTTTCATGTACTGTGTTTTTGCCACTGAGTTCATGGACAGGTCTTATCTCTATAATTAGGTTCTCCCTAGTGAGGGCAGGGATGGCACTCTCTTCACTGGATTCCTTATATCTTTCCATGAAGTGTCTCCCAGTGGAAGCTTAAAATTCCTTCTTGTAGCTAGTGGACTAAATAAGATCATTGACTATGCATATAAAAGCTTATCACAGAGAGTGGCATCCAGAGAAGTAATAATTAATGTTTGTTTATGCTTTGGTAAATAGGGTATGTATGAAACTTCAGCCTGATTTTTTTAAAAAAAACATAATGTAGTACATGCTTTCTACAATAGGTAAATTTATCACTTTACTTCTATTTTTCAACAATTAATCAAATAAAATAACATCTTGCTACTGAAGTAAATGCTCTCTTGCATAGAATGAAGCAAGTCAAAATGCAAATTTTCTTACAATATTTCACCAGTAATATAAATAAAAATGTAACTAAACACTTTCAAAAATATATAAGCTCTTAAAGAATCGTTGCAAAAGTCATTTCGGCTTTGGGGACTGAACTCAGTAACACTCTATTAATCACCTTCCTTGTAAAGCTCTATTAAAACATCACATGTGCACAGGAAGAAACCTTTGATATGCTTTCCTACAACTCCAAGGATATCCTAACACTATAAACCATAGTTTCTATAAATACAATTAATCAAAGATGAAGAATTTGGTTTTGGTAACAGACTTCATGTTGAAAATAGATGTTATAAAATTTCAGTGTTCTTAGTTACAATGTGAGAATAATTTCATCTACATCTAAATATATACTTTAACACAAAAACTGAAGTAATGTATATAAAATACAGTATGTAATAAGCATGCAGTTTACCTGTACTATTAGAACTCTATTTAGTACCTTGCAGATATTGTGCTGACCTAGCTATGAAATGCATTTCTACCCTTCCATAAAATACAATAAATAAATAAATAAATAAATAAATAAATAAAACCCTGTGCGGTGAGTGCAAATTCTAAATTATTTTTTTAAAAAAGAATGCATTTCTAATACAAAGGAATGAATGGAACAAACATATCGGAGATCACTATTGGCAAGAACTAATATTTTCAGTGAGAAGTCCTGAGATTGATCACTGGCTCTGGTTACTTAACACCTGCAGCTCTTTCACAAACCATTTCAACTATACATGTTTAACACATTTAAAAATATTAATGTTTACATTCCTTCATGTATGAACAGATTACACGTTGAATCACTGTCAGAGTTGCTTTATGACCTCCAAAGGAACAGAAACATACTTTTCCTCTTTTTGTGACATTTACAAAACATAATTTTAGTTCTATATTTTTGTAGTAAACTATCTGTATTTAGCATACCAATAAAATATGTTATGTCCAAAAGCATTGTAAAGAAAATACTGTTTTGACATTGATTCGTTTAATTTTGAAATTTAAATCATTTACAATTTTAGTGTATTAAAAATTTCATTAATTTTACCAAAAGATGTAACTGTTACAATCTGACATTTATTTTTTATTGCCATTGAGAATGCAACAAAAATCAGTAACAGATTACTTTTTACTATCATTGAAAAATAAGTAACAAAAAGTAAACTATGGGGAGAAACATTAAGTGTAATATAAGTGCAAAATAGTAAAATTATACTTCGTGGGAAAATTAATTTTATAAGATAACATGGTTATTGAAAGGAACTAATGTGGGAAGAAATACACTGATTTGCATAAAGAAGTTTATTTCAATTAAGGACTCTAAACAATTGTAATCATCAAGTCAGATTAAATGTTTATTGTACAAACAAATGCAAAAATAGTAATAATCCTTTTAAGGTAGACTTCAGACAAACAATAAATTTTATCAGTAGAAACCTTTTATTCAGTGCAAATATCTGAAAATAACTTATGCCCAATCAACCATCATCTATAATTTTTTTTTACTTTTTCTTAAGATCTCTGTTTTAGCCTATGTCCCAAGTATTACCAATCTTCCAGTTGAAATATCAGTAGGGAGCTTTGTAATTTTTACTAGTGAGTGAGGATGCCCAAACCAGCCCTCACCCAGATCAGGAAGTTTTGGACTTGGGAGATAAGTTTGCTAGAATTTACACAGAAAGGTGTTACTTGCTGAGATCAGCCCACATTATTTTGGTCACTAGAACTTTTGCTAAAATTATGGAATCCTGTATATCATTAACAAAGAATTATTACACTAATGAAATAAATGAAAGCAATTATTTTTGAACTATATGTCTAAAATCAAGTGTAGATAACACCAGTGGAAAATATTTAAGAAATAATACTATGACAAACTAGATGTACAAAACGCTATTAACACTGCAATCCACAGGATACACGAGCTGTCTTCACTAAAACAAAAGTAGGCCTGCCAGATAGCTCAGCAGACTAGAACACCTCTTTGGTAGAGCACTGTGGCCTGGGTTGATCTCCAGGCCTATCCTGCCAGCCTGTCCCCAGGGCGCACAGAGATGGCCCTTGAGACTGCGTGAGTTGAAACTTACCTATAATCCCAGCACTTTGGAAGCTGAAAACAGGAGGATCACTATGAGCGTGATCCACGTAGTGAGACGCTATAGACCCTGTAGAGCCTGTGCTAAATACATAAAGGAGTGGGGGCAGTGAGATAGCTCAGCATTCTAAAGCACCTGCTTAGGCAAGCTTTGGCAAGCATAGGGACCACGTTTCCAACCCAACACCACATGTTGTGCCAGCTCTGCCTCCAGTACAAGCTGTGCCAGCCACAAAATAAATAAATAAATTATATTAATTACTTAAATTAAAAATAAATAACATAAAACAAAAGTAGCTATTGAATAATGAGACATATACCAACCCTAAAAGACAGTGAAAAATCCTTGAAAATTCTGCTTCCTCACAAAGTAATTTTGCAGAACCATTCGGCAAGTAAAGACGAGGAAAAATGTAGTAGGTAATCAGGTAGAAGCCGCATTCTTTGTGCTCTACCTTCTTAATATTTGAAAGTAAACTGACAAAGAACACGATATTGTCTCATTGAGATAATTCATTCACGACCAACATTAATACACTAGAAACATATCAATATGAATACCCAGATAATTTTATTCTCATCCATGATTAGTCAGAAAACTTTTCTTTTCTTTTTTTTAATTTTTTTTTTTTAATTTTAAGGAAGGGTCTACAGGGTGTTCAGGGTCTCACTATTAGATTGGACTCATAGTGACTCGCCTGTTTACAGCCTCACAAGAGCTGGAATTACAGGTTCACACCACCACTCCCAGTCTCAGTTGCCCTCTCAGCACACTCCTAGGGTTGGGACCAGCACTGTCAGCCCCAGGAGCAAATCCCAGACCTCTGTACGTGCTTGCAGGCACTTTAATCTACTGAGCTATTTGGCCGGCCATCAGCAAGCTTCTGATCAAATCTTTTCCCTCTTTCATCAGTTACTACTTCACTGGTACACTTCTACTCTCTCTCTTTATTCTCCTGACCCCATGTGAAGGACCTAGGCTGGGATTTTATCAGTCATTCTGACCCTCCCCCATACAACCATTTATTTTTAAATTGAGACCCTGATTCCACTATTCTATTGTCTATCTCATGTGTGTGTGTGTGTGTGTGTGTGTGTGTGTGTGTGTTTTGCAGGTATAAAATTGTGTCACATAAGTAGAACATTATCAGAAAAGAAAGGCAAGATGGACTTATGAGAAACTAAGTCAAGATCTGTAGGCAGAAAAGTTAAACAAAACGGTAGTAAAAAAAAAAAAAAAAAAATACTGGAGCTTAAACGGCTAGTGAGATATCTCACTAGACTAAGTGTCTGCTTTGGCAAGCACAAGGACCAGGGTTCAATCCCCATTCCTGCATGCTACACTGACCCCATTCTCAGGATATGCTGAGCCAGGGAAAGAATCCGGGTGCAGTAGCACACACCTATAACCCCAGCAATGGAGACTCTGAAAACAGGAGGACCACTATGAGTCTGAACTGCATGGTGAGACCCTGTACATAAAATTAGAAAAAAAAAAGATTTGGAGTTTAGTGTACTTTACCTGCTCACTCATTGTTTATGTAGCATTTTCCTTTATTTCTGTAGGTTAGTTAGGAATATTTGAAAGTACCTTTTATAAACAGAATGCTATACACACTTTGTCCTTTCTCAAGCAACTATGATTTCTACCATGATTTCAAAATTTTAATGGAAATAATACCTCCACTGAACTTTCTATCTTCTCTTTTAACTGAGCTATATCTCAAGAACTTGGGTGGAACTGCACACTGCATTTCAAACCAATGGGGACTGAAAGGAGGAGTTTGTGCTAGCACACAAGGATTAAGAGCTATGGCTTCCCTGGTCTGTTACACACTGCATAAGTGGAGTCATCCATCAACAGAGCTGAAGGAAGATGGCACAAGAGGGCAGTACTTGCCAGCTTAGTTGTGTTTATCAAGTGGAAGGTAGCGAGGCTAAGACTACTTGCTACTGAATGTTTTCACCATGATAAAATGTACAAACAGGACATATTTTGAACTCCCAGTCTGGAAAAACATAAAAACTCACAGTGAAGTCCTTGAAATATTTTGCGAGATTTATTTTTCCATTACTTAACTAATAATAATTATTGATTCAGGATAAATTAAAAACCTGTTGGAAACTATTAAAACTTTTAACAATTAAGATTATATGCACAGGGCCAGCAAGAAAGCTCAGTGGATTAAAGCATCTGCTGAGTGTAGTAGCCAGGGTTTGATCTCCTGCCAGCTACATTTTCAGGGCAAGCTGATCCAGTGATTGAGACTGGGCATGGGGGTGTGCGCCTATAATCCCAGCACTCGGAAGGCTGAGAACAGGAGATATCACTATGAGCCCAAGCTATGTACTGAGACTCTATAGACCCTGTCCTAAATACATTAAAAAAAAAAAAAAAATCATAGGCACAGACTGCTCTTTTAAGTCTACACTGGACTTATGGACATTTTGCTTTACTTGTGCTTACTGTATCTCCCTTTCTGATACTGACTTTAACTGAGGAAACACAATTACATGTGGACAAATAATTTTCTTTATACCTTGAAAAGCATTGCTCAGACCTTATGAAGGTCATACTCTGAATTCACATGGCATGATGTTGTAGAGTACTTATGTAAAGGAACAGGAAACAGAATACTATAAAGGACTATGAACACAACTTTACAACAGTATAAAGACCTTTTAACACAATTTTCAAAACAAGTATGACCCAAAACTCATTTTTATAATAGGTAAGATAAATGACAAGGGAATATTTAGGCAAGAAAGTAATATTTTCAAAAATGTACAGCATTGTTTTTGTGACTATAAAGAAGGCTTTCTGCTGAAAATGATAATAACTGAATAATATCTAAAGATTGGACTGCTGAGATAGCTCAGTAGAATAAGTGCCTGCTTGGCAAGTGCAGGGTCCTGAGTTCAATGTTTGGTACCTCTAACAAACAAACAAAAAAGAGAGAATCTGCATTTATAGTTTGCTTAATAATATTCTTTAATTTTTTTTATGTCTTTGGTACAGAGTCTCACTACACAACTGGGACTCATAGGGACCCTGTTTTCAGCCTCCCCAGAGGTAGGGTTACAGGCTTGTGCCACCACACCGGGTCTCAGGGCTGGCTCAGAGAGCCTGGGGATGGAGCCAGTGCAACACATGGTGCCAGGGATCAAACCCCAAGCCCCTGTGCTTGCCTAAGCAGATACTCAGTCTGCTCAGCTACCTCACTAGCACTGTTTAACAGTATCATGTTAGTGCTAATTTTTCAATTTTGATAGTTGCTGCGGTGTGTAAGAAGAATTTTTTTTTTCAGAAATCCATCATGAAATGGTTAGATGAGAAAAGTATTGTTTGTATATAACAAAACTCTTCCATGGTTCAGAGTAATGTGTATGATTTTCAAGAAAGATAATTTAAAAAATATGATATAAGCTCTGGTTAGATAACTGAAGCATGCCTTAAGTCACCCAATGCAAATGTTCAATGACTAAAGTCACACAGAGTTCAATTGGTAGTTATCAGTTATCAGTGATGTTTTCATAACTCAGAAAAAAATCCTGAAGATTTTTCAAAAATAGAATGAAAAAGAAAAAACACCCATGTCTGTCGTGGCCAGGCCAGAGAGAGTCATCCTTAAGACGGTTCTTCCAGAATGGATTTCAGCAGGGAAGTCTATGGAGGTGAGGAAGGCAGGGCGAGGGCCGAGCGTGTGGCTCTCCCAGCAAAGCTGCCCTTGGCTCTTCAGCTCACTGATAAGCTGCAGGCTTCAAAGAGGAAGAAGGGAAGCTCAAGATGGGGGCTGCACCCCAGGAGACCAAACGTGGGGGAGGACCCAGATGGCAAGGGAGATTTTACATTCCTGGAGAACAAAATCTTCACCTGGAAGCTACACACAGTCCTCCTTATTCTGTCTTCTAACATTTTATTTTCCTGTATTGTGAAAGACAGACAATTGATGTGACTTTGACAAGGATGCTGGACATGTGTAAAAATATTAAGTGATCCTCATTATCTACCTCACGAGTCTCAAAGTAAATAGTATGAGTAGTGCCCAGCCATAAGAAGATCAACAACACTATTTACTGAGACTGTTGATGGAGATTTTATCCACTCTGTCTGAGGCCATGTTATGCACTTGAGAACATTATGACTTTAGACCCTCCAAGGAATGTCACAAGGTACTGATATTGCTAGTTGATGAGCAAAAATCAAGAAGCTGTAGAAATTGTCAAGATCTAGCACAGATGCTTGGAAGTTCACCGCATGGTGCACACCTCTACACAACATGGTGTGACAAAATCACAACAGACTAAACATTCCACAGTGTAGACCATATAGGTATTAATAGGTTAATCAGTTGTGAGTCTCCATTTTTGAAATAACTTTTAGAGAATCCAATGCTCTTTTGCCTTTATATAAGCCATATGAATTTATTAATTCATAAGTCATACTAATGTTTCTTTGGATAATGATATGGAAAATACTATAGATAAGTAAAGTACTCTTTGACAGTAAACAGAATATTATCTTCTGGTATAAAAATTAAATACAATATCTATCAGAAATTTTTATTGCAAAATTAATGGTGCACTATATGAAATAACTTCATCTGTTCTTCTGTGGGCTTCATGTCCTCTATGCTTCTTTGTGTCTAGAACCAGAATTAAACACAGCTTCCAAATGTATTTGATAGAGGGCAGAAGTGCCTTTCTCTCTCCTTCTTTCTGAATCCTGTAGTGACATGTTCTATTGATAATAATCTGACATCAAATTCATAGGTTTCAGTATATAGATTAGTTCTGACACTTATCTGCTGAATGATTTGGGTCCTACTTGATCTTCTTTCAAGTAGAATGTTTTTAGTGGTACATGTATGTAGTAAACTCTATCCCATGATCGTTATTAAAGGTAAATAGAATGAGTTCATGAAAGCCACGGGTGCCAAACTTGCACAGAAACTCAGCAAATGTTGGTTTCTCTCTTTCCTCTATACTGAGCTCAGAAATCATCAGGAGGTGGTCACATCAACTTTATCCCCAGCTGTAACTCTGTTTTCTAAAAATAGATATTACTTCAGTTGTTACAGTTTGTGTCTAGTTGTCCCCCCAAAGCCTAATGCAGTCATGAGGTGGGGACTTCTAGAGTTTGAGAATAACTCATGATCTACTGAGATTATGGGTGATCCAAGGATGAGATTATGAGTCTCAGTACTGCTGGGATTACGGGTGTGAGTGCTACACCCAGCCTGGGGCAGAGAGCATGATGGTAACATAAGGGAGACAGAGTTCTTCTCTGTTGCTACTGTTGCTATTCCACTGCCATGAGCTTCTGCTCTCTGCCCTGTGCCGCTCAGCCTAGAAGCCAGTTTAGTATGGACTGAAACCTCCAGAAACTGAGCTAAATAAACCTTTCCTTCCTTCAATTTGGGTGTCAGGTGCTTGTCCTAGCAATGAGAGAAGAGTAACTGAGACAGATTTTTTTTTTTTTCTCTAGGTTCCTGGAATTCTATTTTTTTTAATTCAACATATTCAGTATACTTAAATTTCTTCCAGCCCCAGAGTGCCTGTAAGTTTGAAAAGACTGCTTATGATATTTTTATCCAAACTTAATGTAACTTTAGAATAAGTTTCATTCCAAGGACATTCTATGACAAATCACTAAAACTCTGTTCTAATTAAAACTATTCCACAATTCAGGGTCATCTGAGTATTATCTTTAGATCAATTATAATCCTGCCTGCCTCAGTATGACCAAGCAATATTTCTGTCTTCCTAACAGGGATTCTGAAGAGACTTTTATAAATTCCTGCTTGACATAGAGTTTCATTAACTTTATATCTTTTCTTTTGCAGTGTGTTTGAGAAAAGTCGCAGCAGTAAAAACTGTAGCACCTATCTCAAAAACAATCGTGGCATTCATCACAGTCTACTAAAGCAGAAGTCAATTCTATTAAACATTAAGGTGCATCCCTGTGACAGTGAAGCTCTAGGTGGTAATCTTTGTGTTTGTTTAGTACACGAGACTGAACCCAGAGCCTTTTCATTCATTATACACTCAGCCTTTCTTTTATTTATTTAATTTTTGAAACAGAGTCTCATGAAAGCACTAAACTGCCCAGGCAGTGCTGAAATTTGAGCTTCTCCTTCCTGAATCTCAGAAAGTGCAAAGAGCACTGGCAATGCCACTGGCAATGTGGAAAATCTTAGTTCTCAAAGGACGCTGCCCTTTGGAGATGGTCACCAAGTGTTTGTGAAGGCTATCACAGTCACCTGCTACCAGGTTCACCGAGTCTCTATCAGAAAAGAGAAAACTTTTTTACACACACTTATACTAAAGCTTTTACATTCGCTAAGGCCAGACACTATCCCTTTGCATGTCACTTCAGTGCGTTATGACAGAAAGTCATCCTAATGGTCACTTTAAACAAAACATAATTTGTGGTCAGGATATTTGATTCTGGGAGCATAACAGTACTGTGGGTCTTTTTTTGTTGTTGTTGTTTTTGAGACAGGGTCTCGCTATGCAGTTCAGGCTGGCCTTGAGCTCACTTTTATAGCCCAGGCTGGTCTCGAACTCACACTGATCCTCCTGCCTCAGCCTCCCGAGTGCTGGGATTACAGGCGTGCGCCACCACGCCTGGCCTGTGGGTCTATTTTTGAAAAATAATCCATTAAACATTTAGTTCAGAGATTTTAAAATGCCAAACTTTCTAAAATGCCAGTGTTCTATCATTAATCAATATGTTAATAATTTTGATACATAAATGTATTAGAAAATGTTAGGTTAATAGTAAAACAAAATTTCCACAACTAGTGCTCAGCAGCATAAGCACCTGTCTAGTAAGTGCAAAGTCCGAGTTTGATTCTGGTACCACACACAAAAAAAAAGTTTCCACAACTGTGATACTACGGTGTTTGCTAAAATGCATTGTGAGCCTTAAAAGAAAGCTGGGGGGGGGGCCTGGAGAGATAGCTCAGCAGTCTACATGCCTGCCTGGCAAGCACAAGGACCAGGATTTGATCCCTGATACTGCATGCTGGCCCAAAATAGCATTGTGGCACACACCCATAATCCTAGCACTGGAGGGGCTAAGACAGGAGGTTCCCTACAAGTCTCAGTTGCATAGCAAGAACCTGTACCAAATAAACAAAAAAAAAAATTTTTTTAAGAGAGAGCTGCACTATGCAGTATTTTCCACACATCGGTAACTAAAAAACTATATCTCATAGCCATTATTAATGTCTTTCAATTTTATATTTACAATAGCCATTGACACTGTATAATGTTATTTTAACAACAACAAAAAAAGAGTAATAGGGACTGAACACAGCTGTGGGGTAAGGGCTTGGTCTGTCCATGCACATACCACATACACACATATCTAAGTGATGAGAAGTCCAAAGCTGAATTAATTCTTTATGCATGAATGAGATACTGCTCCCTGCTAGAGCACTAACCTGTTAGGGTGCTCAGCTGAAGCAATTTGAGTTCCCAGTGACAAGAACTGGAGGTCTGGAAACAAGTGTCCTTAAATCTATACACGATATGGTGTAATAACTGAGTCTGCACCATCACCCTCCTCCGGGATAACTAATTAAATTCACCTTCAGAATACCCAGACATGCAAATGTGTGGAAGGCAAAAGAAAATTAAATGAAAATGACTGACTAAAGAGAAATCCAGAGATACCATTTCACTGTAGCATTGGGATCACTAGCTTCAGGAAAATGTTGAACTGCATGCAAAATGTCACAGTTATATAGCTGAGACAACACAAAGCTTTCTTCTGATGGTCTAAAAGCTAAGCATCTAAAAGAGGGTAAACTCCAGTCATGTAAGATTATTCCTTTCTTTTTTCTGACAGCAATATCAGCAATTGCCTTCAGCAAAACGATTGGAGAGATAACTGCTCTCTTTAGAGTTCTCTAGAAGTAGATGACCAAACAATCTTTGTAAGCACCATGCAGTGCAGGTAAGAAATACACAGTATCACTTGCAGCCACTTTTTTTAGAAAATAAAAAAGAAAAAGAAAAACATTACAGAACTTGCTGTCTCCTATTGCTTTTTTTTTTTTTTTTTTTTTTTTTTTTTTTTTGTGGGACCAGGGTTCGAACTCACGACCTTGCACTTGCCCAGCAGGCACTTGTGCCTCGGAGCTATCTCCCCAGCCCCGTTTCTAGTTTTTTATTTTTTTTTTGTGGGTCCTATTGCTTTTTCATTGTCATTTAGACTTCATTTTACAATCACAGACTGAACTCTACAAGCAAGCTAGGCCTGTAGTTGAATAAGGACAACATGGATATTATTCCTGCTGTTTGAACTTCAGGTAATCTGACTAGCAAAGGAAGGAAGATGTTCAATTTGTAAATTACAAGAACATTTATTTTTAGAGCAGACTTTAAAATATTTAACAAAGGACTTAAGACCCCTTAACACTGAGAAAGTCCCTAAAATAAGTAATCTAACATCTCTAGTTGTAAATTCTGCATTAGATAAATATTTACTGAGATATTTAAGATCCTACATTACTATTAAAGTGGTACCCCCCACAAAAAAAAAACAAGCTTTCTAGGATTATTCATGCTCCCTTCCTACTTTCTGCCATCAATTGCACCTGTATTACAGTCGTGGCTCCTGGGAGCTATGGCCACCTTCACACCTATCCAGATGAGATCTCTGTTTAGTCTGGAAAGCTCAGAAGTAATCCCCAATAAAGACTCCTCTCTTTTTCATTAAGAAATTGACTGGAAAGCAAGATCAGGATCATCCAAATATAAGTAGAACAAAACTTCATTCCCATACAATTTGCCTACACTTATGTATAGAGGCTTTTCATTATTTTAACTTTCATACCATCTCCCATACAGGACAGAGCATATAAAAGGATATATAAAGATGAAAATAACTGTCAGAATTCATCATATTGATGTTTTTCTGGATATTATTTCCCAGTCTGTATAACATTTATATTCCTAAAGTTGAGATGTTAGGACAGTGAGAAATATGCTATTTGTAAGTATCAAAAATTATGTAAGTTTACATTAATAATATTAACTAGGTTAAATGTAGATATTAGATCATGCTCTTCTCTGGTTTAAATAGGTTTTGGTGAGACTGGGCATGGTAACACATGCCCGTAATCCCAGCACTTGAGAGGCTGAAAACAGGAGGATCACTAGGAGTCAGATCTATGTAGTGACACTCTGTAGACCTAGTAGACCCTGCCCTAAATACAGGAAAGAAATAGATTCTGGTGAACATGTATGCATTTCAAAGGTGATAGAGTCAACCAAATATGGCCACTCTATTAGGTTTTGTTAAGCACTTTTGAATAGTTGAAAAACATGGTAAACACAAGTGGATTTTAAACTCACCTGATCATCGCAACAAATTAAAGATAAGCATATGTAATGTGGATCGTTTCTACAACAAATTTTTAAAGATACAACTGTACATCCAAGGGTACCTAAGTTTCATAATCTACCACATCAATATTGATCTATTTTCCTTCGTCAGGCTAAAGTTAGTCATAATATTTTGTACAAGTCCAAAATTATTCAATAAACATTATGAAAAGAGCAGTATGTTTTACCATATATGACGTCATGTGGTCAATTTTGTTTATTATATCTGGTAGGATAAAATAAATGCATACTTATTTATCAATATTGTTAGATGGAAGTCATGGTATCTAACATTGGCTTAAATATGTCATATCCAAATACATGATAATAATGTGTTTCCTCTACAAAAGATTCTTCTTACATTTGTTTGTGGCATACGTACACATTTACCTAGTATAATTCATTTGTCTTTATTTCCATAATACAGTTTGTCAGTAATGAAAATGGTGACTATAGAGAGCTTAATATTTAATAGTCAATAATTAGGATCAAAATCTAATCCTTGAGCTCTGGTTTTCCCTTCAGGACTTCAATGTGGCATCGATGACACAAACTGCTTTAATGATCATATACAAAAGGCTCAATATTACTAAATAGAACACAGACATAGAGTACATATCTATGACAGAATCTAGCTCATAGGCCAGAAGGGTGTCATGACAATAGAGCAGCACAGTAGATGAGCTTCCTAACAACTTGAAACATTTTACCAAAAAACAACAACAACAGAAAAAAAAAAAAAATAAGCAATGCCATCCTAGCTCTTTGTAGCACCTTGCCTGTAGCATTTCAGTGGACAGAATATACAAAAGATCCCACCACATGAAAGGGAGCTCACATCCCAGAGCTGGAGAACATAGTTTCTTATAGTTGAAAACTATAGGTAATATAGGGCTATAAATATGATCAAATGCTCAGACTTTTAAATTACCAATAAATGGTAGTAATTCTGTCTGTAAAACATAGCTGAAAAGCTTATCAGGAAAATACTTACTGTGTTTTACAAAGTCCATGCCACTTTAGATTGTGTATCCTGACTTTACATTTTTTTTTTGTAACATCAACTTCAATTTAAAGAAAGGGGAGCTTTATTTTCTTATTTAGACAAATAACCAAAGCTCCATTTTTTTGTAATTTCAGAAAATATTCTTTGTTATTACAAATAAATAGGTGCAAAATTTAGCCATATCTTTAAATATTTTTAAAATATATAAATGTCACACAATACTGACCACAAACTATTCATGGTTTATAGATACTATTCAAAGAGCTATTCAGCCTTCTAACCAGAAGTAGGAAAAAATTTTCAATTCTACCTGGGAAGAAAAGTGATAAAGGAAAGGTCAAACATCTGCATACTAAATGCTTATCATAATAAATTAAATAACAAAGGTCAACATGTAATAGAAAAGTTAACATGAATGCCATGGTTCAGGTTTTCTTCAAGGAGAATAATATAACATAGGGCACGTTTTATAATATTATTTTATAATGAATCACCCAAAAATCATACACAACAAGTGCAGGAACTCTATCTACACACTAAATTCTAAAGAACCTAGCTGAGGGCCTAGATTCTAATACCTTGCATGAGTCTAGCTAGAAATGTACAGTTCATAACAATGCCTCCCACAAGTTCGACTGGAGACCTAAAATGCAGAAAAGTCTCATGCAGTTCTGCTTCACCGATCTGTGCTGGAAAGGCCCAATGGTCATTGGTGGAAGCTAGGAAGGCTATACCAGCTAGACGAGGAATGTGTGCTAGCAGGCTACAGGATCTGAAATGGAGCTAGGAAGCAACACTCAAGGTAAGCACCAGAGTAACCCCCAGAAGTACTGTAGCAACAACAAGGTCCTGAACTCCTCCATACATGAGAAAAGCTGAGTCCTTATCGGGAAAGACAACTTGACAACTTGTTCATGAGGCTGAGCAGTACACCATCTTTCCCTCCAGAGCCAAGAAGTGATGCTAAAGATGAGGACCAAAGTTTCTTCAAAGTACATCGAGAAAGCCAGCATGACAAAGTCCTCCGGTAGAACTGCCCAAGAGAACTACCAGCTTCGGACAGCTCCAACAGCATCCCTACACTGCTAACAATCCTCAGGTGGCTTTCTACAGCCAGTACTGTGCTAGTTTAATTCAGCTGAGTGTAGTAAGTTGACCACTGGTTAGAAATCCACTACAATTAATATCTCAGTTTTGAATTTTTAAAAGGCTAATTAATGTGGGAGTCACCTAGCATTTCTCATGACATAAAAGAACATCAGTACCTGCCTTTGGATCACTTGGATCACTTCAAGAGCACTTCCAGGATATTCAGAATGAACTATGAACTACTACAGACGGGATCCAGGCACTTGCCAATCTGAAGTTTCTTCCTTTCCATCAATTAATCCATCTACTAATGCACGTGTTCTAATATTTTATGGTTCTCCTAAGAGACTTCCAGAACTACTCTGTTGGAATGTGGCAAGAACAAAGGGAGAGATGTGATTAAAGGAAGGAAAACTTTCAGGGGCATTAACTGCAATGTGTCTTTCACTGTAATATTCTGTTTTATCTACAACTTCACAGTATTGCTGTTGGGGTGATAGCTCCAGGGAATATGTGCATGCCTAGCAAGTGCAAGGTCCTGAGTTCAATCCCTGATACCACCAAAAACAATAAGAAAACTTCACCATATTTTTCATCTCAGCTAGGAGATGTCCTTTGTTGAGCCACAACATCTTTCTTCTTCCTTTTGTTTTCCCTAACATCTGAGATATTTTCATTTAAGAAATGTTTCAATACCTAAACAAAAAAGCTTTAATACTATTTTATTTTTGAGACATCATGAGGTAGTAGGAGTATATGTATTACATTTGGGAGAATATAGTGAATAACAAATTTCCTTATTTTAACTACTCTGAACAACAATATGTAGAACAGGTATATTAAATTCCACTAATACACACCAGTGTGTTTTAAGGAGACACATTAGTTAGTGGACAACAGATAGCTTGTAGTTGAATTTTATGCATTCATGTTATAGGGAGACTTCAGTTAATGCATGGAGGGGTTCATTCATCATTAGAAAGAGCTCAAAACAGAAAGGAAGCGGCAGAGCAATAGGACGAAAAGAGAAGGAACGCACAACAACATAGCTGAAGACTGGTGTGACCAAAAAGAAACAGAAAAACTACTTAAAATATTGGGAAAACTAAGTTGTCTTACAAAATACCTTTCCCTATATTGGCCTTCAAGGTAAACCAGATTCACTGGAAGGAATAAAAGAAATATAAGTGGGATACTTTTTACACTGAAGAGGGTGGACTAGTTTAGAAGATATATTCTTAAATGTTTCTACTGACGCCTTGAAAGCTTGGATGTGACCCTGAATGATTTAGATTCTGAAAAAATTAAAAATACTTAGAAACTAAAGCATTTTCAGAAATACCAATTTAATTTACTACAAAGGATTTGCTTTAGTAGTAATTAGAAATATTTATTACTGCCTCCTTCAGACCGACGAGAGAGCTCAGGGGTCTAAGTGTCTCTTTAGGCAAGTATAGGGATCAGTGTTCGGTCCCCTGTGCCATATGCCATGCTGGCCCCCAGGTGTGCTGAGCTGGCCACTGAGACAGGGCGTTGTGGTGCACACCTGTAATCCCAGCACTAGGGAAGCTGAAAACAGAAGGATTACTATGAGTTCGAGCTGCATAGTGAAACCCTGTACAAAATACACCTTAAAAAATCTACCACCTTTAATATCCAATAAATATGACAAACTAAAAGATGGCATTCTATAATTATTTGGTAATAGAAACTCATATTTGTAATGGAAACATAAAAATAATTGTCAAACAAGAATTCCATCTTTCCAAACTTGAAACTTATTTTAGCACAGACTCAAATTTTTCACTGTCTGTAACAAGTGAATTATTTCTTAACTTTTTTTATCTTCCAGAAGTACTTAATCCATAGCAGTACAAACCTTAAATACAAACTTTTTTATTTTTACAACACACAGTTTTTTCCACTAGTCTAAACTGAAATCATAAATATGACATTTACAATAATAAAACATCAATAATGTCTAAAGCTGGCTCAATTTGGAACATTTAGAAATCCCAGCCTTGTCCTGAGTCCAAACTGTCCTCCAGCCGCCCAGCAGACTCTGCCACTGCTGCTGGTATCCAGCTGTACACCCTGGCTCCCTCCCTATGGGTGATGTTGCCATGGAGATGAGTACTACACTACAGGTTTTTCAGTTCCTCTTCAAAACTGAGGTGTTATCTCCTACTTTAGGGAAGTGGGTACTGCCATGGATTCCATGTAGTTGTGGAGTACCACCTGAGAAGTTCACCTTGAAAGAAGGGCAACTGTCTCCATTTTGACTGAGGCTGACCCTGTTTCCTTGCATTGGAAAGTACAGAGCTGGCCCAAGGACTTTTCCTTATCCTTTCTACTAGCTTTCAGCAGAGCATATTGGTCTAGCCCAGGTGCTGCTGGTAGTCTTTGAATATGCATGTATGTTTCCTTGATAAACCACACCTGCTGCTCTTTAATATGAGCCAGGTAGAAACAGGAAGAAGAGCCAGTGCTCCACACTGTTGGCTGGAATGAAGCCTCTAGATAGAGGCTATGACTCCCTGGGGCCGGAAAGATTGCACATCAGAGCTGAAGCACCAGACCCCAAAACATAGATACTATCTCTATAGTATAATGCAAATGACTTTTTCTGCATATCCTTCTAGCTGCATATGCAGAGATAAATGTAGGCCTCCTCCCTAGCTCAGCTCACAGTACTACTTCTATCATTCTCAGTCTTTCAGCTTAAAGCCACTCCTCCTTCATGATCGAATAAAACCCAGATTTGGTTGATGGGATTGCAACAACTTATCCATGGGATTACAAGTATAAACTTCCTGGACTGAGACTAGGAACAAGAAGGGCTCTCTCTCTATAATCAGTTAGCAGAATAATAAGACTTACACTAAATTCTAATTTTCAAATGTACTTTCAATCTTAATCACTCTCTGTCTGTCTGTCTGTCTGTCTGTCTGTCTCTCTCTCTCTCTCTCTCTCTCTCTCTCTCTCTCTCTCTGTCTCTTTCACCCAACACACATATCAAGATATCTACTCCTTTCTTCATACTAATGAAATGCTCACTAGCATACATAAATCTGAGCAATAAATCTATTTTTAGAAAACTCAATTTCCAGTTAGGGGGAAAATATAAAATACTTGAAAAGTAATAAACCAATTTCCACTCTGTAGATAGTCTATCTCTATTTTCTTCACCATCTCCTCTGGTTGTCTAAGAATGAAATTAAGTAGGAAATTAAAGAGGCTCTGCCAGAAATAAAACCACAAAGTAGATTTAAGAGAACAGCTACGAGAAAAATGAACCTGAATAGTAGCCGACAAATGAGTCAGGGTTCAGTTCAGATTCATTGCTATTCTACCAGTGAGATCAAGCTACAAAGAATTCCTTATGGTAATGGTTAATTCCTGAACAGAAAGCATTCAAGCAGAGAAACATCTGCATTGTAGAGAAAACCTGAGCTGCCCCCATCTAGCTGAAGATCTAAGCTCAGCCATTCAGTCATGGGGTAAATACAGGCAAATTTATTAATTTATTTGTGCCTCAGGTTTCCCATCTTACATGGAATAAAAACAATAGCTGCCAATCTATTGGGTTTAGATTTGGAATGAATTTACAAAATTAACATAATGCAACTACAACAGTATCTACCAAAAGGGAGAGCCTCATGGTTCATTCGTACTGGAGGAGAAAATGGTGGATGACATGAGGCTTCTGGTTGATACAATGATTTTACAGTACTTTCTACTGTTGATGTTGCAAAGCACATCATGCATGTCTCGTTTGTTTTTTTTTCTTACTCAGCTGCCCCTCCATGTGCTTAAAGAGTTTTCCCCATGACCCACCCCCCACCAGGACACCAAGATCAGCAGCTACCCTCTCAGCCAGGGGTGGGAAACCCATGGCATATGTACTATTGTGGGCACTCTGTTACCATACCAGCCAAGTCCCCACAGTAGCTGAGCATTGGAGAATAGTTATTTTTCTCTAAACCACAACCGTATTCAAATTTAATTATGGTACTGGCACTTCACCATACGTGAGCGGGTTTGGTGCTGCACTTTGGACCCTCATCTCTACCACTGCCAAAAGAGTGTAAACTCTGGATACAACGTAAGCACTCCTTCCATGTGCTTTAAATTATATCTAGGTAACTTAGCAATATGTAGTAATATGTAAGTGCTATGTATCAGTTAAGTATTTTTAGGGAATAATAAAGAGAAATATTATGCACACATTCAGTTCAGATGCAAGGACTCCTGCCTGGCCCAACCACATGTTCTATGTGTCATTAGGTCAGTCAGGGGATGAAGAGTCTGTGGATGCAGATCTCATAGACACAGACGGCTGGGTTTGCGACTTACTTAAGGAAATGGAAACTGAAACTGCTTATTTTTTTCAAAGAAAATAAATCACACCCTAAATAGTAAACTCTGACATAAGCAAAAAATACCTATACCCCATAAATTTATATTTTGATAAAATTTACAAATTTTACATTCTAAAAAAGGAGAATTTATACTGACTAGTTTTGACTAACTTACAAAGTTATGTATCACATAGTATAATATATAAGTTATGTATTATATAATAAATGATAAGATATATGCAGAAATACTTAAAGAGGCTAACAAATATACATGCAACATAAGCAAACAAAACATACTTACAATACAGGAAAAACCAGGAGGAAGGTAAAACAATCAAATAAACAGAGGTAAAGTCAGGGGAATAAAAAATCTACTTAAATTATGTAATTTCTTAAAAAAAATCTGAGTTAAATCCAGGCATGGTGGCACACGTCTGTAATCCCAGCACTCGGGAGGCTGAGGCAGGAGGACCAGTGCAAGTTCAAGACCAGCCTGGGCTACAAAAGTGAGCTCAAGGCCAGCCTGAACTGCACAGCAAGACCCTGTCTCAAAAAGACAAAAAAAAAAAAAAATCTGAGTTACAATTGCATTACTATTTAGTGTCAAAAAAAAGCTAAAGAACTTTTCCAAGCCTAATAATAATAATAATAATTTGTTTCTAAAAATAAATGAGTAAAGGGAGCACAGGATTTCCTTTTTCATTCAGAATAGGAAGTTTGTATCTGAACCATAAGGCTTAGCATGTTAGAACAAGGTTCTAAGTGACCCTCCAAAGAGCGCATTCCATGCTCCACTGTTAGGCCTTCAGTAGTAACACTAGCAAATCAAAGGCATGTGATACCACATTAGAGATCAGCATTGTTAGCCTATATTCCAGACTATAAGTATTCACATAATTTGATCATTTTAAAAGAGTCTGATGACTTTGCTTACCACAGCAATATATCCTTCTCCAAAATTTTAAGTATAGGATTATTATTTATGCAGTCTTGTGTCTGCAGATAGAGATGATGCCTTAGGGATGTTTTCAAAACAACTGAAGACTAATTTACAATTTAAGGAACTGGCTAAATGAAAATTATCAGATGCTCATAAAGCTTTTTGAAAAATCCCTATGGGTGGCCAAATAGCTCAGCAGACTAATGCACCTGCTTAGGCAGACAAAGCAACCTGGGGTAGATCCTCAGTGTGCTGTGCCAGGCACACCCCTGGGGCATGCTGAGAGGGAAATTGAGACTGGACCCGGTAGCACACTCCTATAATCCCAGTGATTGGGGGAGGCTGAGAACAGGAGGATCACTATGAGTACAATTTATGTAGTAGGATCCTGCAGATACTATAGACCCTGTACTAAAATATGAAATAAATGAATAAATAAATAAATAAAAATAGAAAAACCCCTAGTTATTCGTCCAACCTTGTCCAGAAACTATAGCCAGTTTTCACTGATGATAAGAAAAGAAAATGTAAAGCACCTTTAATGGGAGCTTTTTGCTCAATCTGTTATTTTTCTCAGAGACAATAATGACCATATCTTTCAATGATCACAGTATTCCTAATAATAGTGCAAGATATACTGCCTGAACCTATCATATAATTCTATTATTATATTTATATGATAAGTTATACACCAAACAGATTTATTTCTTGGCAATTATGTGTTTACTATAATTAGCAATATTTAACATCCTTAGACAAAAACTCAATGCACATAAATGTCTTTTGTTTTCCATCATTGTTAGGGACTATCAAGTAGCTGTCACTTTTCCTAGTCTGCACATGCCTCACACAGAGTCTACACAAAGCTCCATTCTTATCAATTAATAGGTCCTAGCAGCTATCAGGGTCATCTTATACTCCCTATACACTTGAGAAGATGTAAGAGAAATGGAGAAAACTGTGAATTAATTTAAGGAAAATTATCAAAAAAAAAAAAGGTCTTTCAGTACATGATAGTCTTAGAAATGCATGTTCAATTCTCTGATTGAAAATTAAATGTAATTAACATTTTGCATAATTTATTATTCATGGACTGAAGACCAGCTTTAAAAAACAGTGGAAAACATAATTTTAATATAGTCACGTAAGTGCATTCTGGAAGAATTCCCCTTAGAAAAATAGAACCACTGATACTAAACTCTTAAATTATAGATTTAAAAAAAGACCTTAAAAGGCAGGATTTCTTTAACTTGTAAAAATTTATCTAGAAACAATAGTTAAGAAATCATTGCTTTATATCTAAAAGAAAATTCAATAAATGTGATTAGTATACAGAAACTAAGCCATAGACATACACTAAAACAAGTGAATGGATTTTCATTTTATGTTGAAGATTCCAATTAGGCCTCAAGGCTCTATTAGCCACCATCTTCATAGCTAACTTGGTAAAAGAAAAAAAAATTAGGCAACATTTTTGAAGTTTTGAAAAGAACAAAGCATCTAAGATTCTTTGGGTAGATTAATTTATGTCAGCAAATTGCATAAAAGATCAGTTTATTTTAAAAGTTGATTCCAAATATACTTTTGAGTCAATAACTACACTAAACACAAACCTTTGAAATACTTGGAATTCACATAAACATGTAATATAACATGACAAAATAATGAGTCTAAGGTTTCCCATGCAAAAGAGACATAAATTGTTAGACCTTAATAAAAAATAATGCTGAAATGACAATACATGTCCTAAACCAATGTATCAACCCTGTCCTTTAAGTTATACACATAGTGCATACTTAGGAAAATATATGAAACATACATTAATATTTGTCTCAAAGAGTAGATTGAATCAGTCGTTAATAGTTTAATATATTAGGAAGGGCACTATACTTATCTTAGTCTTGTTTTTTTTAATATCACATGGAAAAATTCTATAATGATCTTTAAAATCTCCTGCAACTCTCAAGTTAAAGAATTTAACACACTAAGAGACTGTAATTATTAAGGGCACTTATAAATCTACATAAAGTTTAATGATCTCAAAAACAGCAATACAAATTTCTAATAACCATATATGGCTTTAAATAGAAACTGGGATAATTACTCCCAATATAAAATATTACATTAATAAAGCTTCTTAAATGCTATCTGCCTTACTGCATTTAAAGCAGGATTCAACTTGTAGAATTTTAATATACATAAAGTATATATGAACATAAATCTAGATGCTTTCTCCATGTAGGAAATGCTGTTGAGACCACAAAGACAAAACAGGTAACCTAGACCCATGAGACTTCAGCGAATACAGAGGTCACGAACATTCTTTCAGTACAAGGCCCAGATCTAACTTCATTTGCCCTGAAGTATAGGGCATCTTGTTAACTCACTGTGGTCCCTTTGGTGTTGCATGTGAAAAGTACACCTATTGTATTGTTGCAGGAGAGAGTTTATGGTGATGATTAAGTTTAATGTAAGTTCACTTTGCTACAGAGAAAGTTTCTGGGTGAGTATACTCATTCCCATATGGTTCTTTTACATTGGGGAAGGAGGAGTTTCATTATAAGTACTTTCAGTAAAGGCATATAAATGTAACAATTTCTCTCATGATACTTCAGCTTACAAATGGATAGGGCAGCTAACATGAGAGAGCTAAACAGTGCTTCAGTTAATTCTGAAAACATTTTATAGTGAGCATTTATAATGAAAAATAAATGTTTTGGTCTGCCAACTTAAATTGTTAACCCTGCAGAAGAGAAGCTCAATGATAATATTCCCTATAACATAGGCACTTGAGCTTAACATCACTATCTTTCTGAATATCAAACACCTTAGACATAAAATGGAACATGTATTTTCTATAAATTGTTGTTATTCTAAATTTTAAACCCTACAGAATGTGAAAAAGTAATTGTCATATTTTTACACATAAATTTAGGAATACTAAATATTCATATACTAAATTGTAGTGGAGTGTCCGATAACATTTTTTCTTGTCTCTTATTCTCTTTTATTATTGTTAGCATTTTAAAACAAACACTCACTTGGGAGAGAATATAGCAATCATTGATATGAAAAGTTAAAGTTAAGTAAATACTGGGGTGCACTTGGAAAGTTATCTTCAATAATGAGATGATGCAGAAAACTTTAAAAACCCTCACATGATCACAGGAAAAAAATCTGAAATATTTTTTAAATTGTATAGTCTTCTAAAATTTTATTTCTGTGAAAAAAGGTAACATTGAGGGGCTCCTAAATGATCTTAGACAATAAATTCAACCTTTGTGTGAAGAAGGTATCCTGTGAGCAGAGCTCTGCAGAGAAAGTTCTTCCAAGGTTAAAACCCTCAGTCATTCATTGGTGGAGAGAAGGTAGCAAATAAACTCAGGAGAGCTCACTGCAGCAACACAGTGAGAGCACCTCACCCAACGCAGGGAAGCAAGCTAACATCTCACACCTTACCCAAAGCAGAGAAGCCAGCTAATACCTCACAGGCCACTTTTCTTACAGATGCTCTTCTAGAGTGAAACAGGTACTAACAATTAGAAGCATTTACTTCTGGGTATCAGACCCACCACAGAAACCAACTCATGAAAGAACTCTATTGAAAGCTATATTTGGAGCCAATATACAATCCAATTTTTACTATTGTTAAGTGCTAATAAGCTGCCTCATCAGGGAGAAAAAAGAATAAGTCAACTTTAACGAGCAGTACATACAGGGAGCTGCATATGACTCACAAACCCTAGCCATGTGTTCAGGGCTGTTACAAATTCCCTAGATCAGAAGGAACTGTTTATTCTCATAATATATTGTCCAGTATTCTCAGTATAAGATCTCAGTTCAATAAATGTGGCTATTAAGCTTTTATCTGCATAAGATTAAATTTTTTAAAAATATATATTCTGCGGATACTACTATATATTATTATCCAGATTAGATAGCCTGTACCTCTGTGTTAATGACAGAATTCTTAAATATGTATTACATAAAAGTAGAGCAAAAACAGCAATGTCTAACTTATGTTCCTAGGAAAAGACAGACAGACAGACAGACAGACCAACAGACCAACAGACCACTGAAAGTGTGCTTACAGAACAGCTCCAAGATTTATCTACTCTCATCCTACGTTGATACTAACTTTCAAAGATCAACCGTTTCTATGAAAATATTCCTAAAACCCAAATTATTCCTCATTTGTCTAGCAAGCATCCTACCAATACATGTTGAGCACTCTCTAGTTATGAGGAGTGAGGAATCCATAGCGAGACTCCCTGAGTCAAATACCAAGCGAAGCATATATTGGCAGTGTGATCTTGTACGTTTCCCTGTTTCTCTGTTCCTTGATTCTCAGTTATATAGTTTTGAAATGAACAGCCTTCACTCACGTCAGATTGCTTCTACATACACTAAGTGAAGAGGCATTGATACAAAGTTCTGAGAATCATAACTGTCACAGTTGTGATTAGGATTAATTGTAAGTCAATTAATGACACACTGATGGCAGGGGTGCAGCACTTTAAGAAAGATTAAGTTATCTAGCCATGGTGTCATGTGCCTGGAATACCAACATTCTGGGATGCTGAGACTGGAAGACTATAAGTTCCAGCCCAGTGTGCCAACATGGTGACATAACAATACCTTGTCTCAAAGTAAAATATAAAAATTACTAGAAATATAGCTCAGAGCAAAAGCCCTGGAGAAAATGCCTACTACCAAACATAAAGCAAGATGAGACATCTTCATTTGTAGAATTTACTGTCAGGTAATGGGGGAAGCCAAGTGTGGTGGTGCATGAGGAAACAATGAAATGGAAGATGATGTAGAGCCATAAAGTAATGAGATTGCATGTGAAATTATACTGTTATGGAATATGTGGTTGCTATATGGTATTACATACAAGAAAGCAAAGAAGTCCTGACACCTGGCAGCTGGCCCAGCAGGACCAGTGAGCCTACACGTGGCTAGAAGAGAGGCTGCTGCTCGCAGCTGGATCCTGTTGTTCTCTGGTTGAACATGAACAGTTCCATAGAACACCATCATCAAGCCAAAGTGCCTTAGATCAGGACAAATTAAGACAAAATCAGGCATTGTACCCACCCTCCCTATAAAAGAACACTGTGCAAGTTACAGGAATGAGCACACACCTCCTCTTTTTGGGTTATTACCACTGACAGCTGATTCCTTTTCCAACGACATCCCTTGCTTTAATAAGAATGAAGATAGCTGTTGTGGTTTGTATCTAGTTTTCCCCTAAAAGCCTTATGTACATCATGGGTCTGTCAAGAACATGGCTCTAGGGGCGGGGCTTGAGGGAGCATGACCAAGTGAGGCCCTAACTGTTAAACTGACAGCAAGGGCTGTCAGAGTCTCCCCACCAGGCGGTGGTTTCACGCAGAGCCACGGAGCAGATTATCCTGGACACAGCAGCGCCACAGGCCCTTCTCCAGTCCCTACAAAGCAGGGGCAGTGTCTTGAAAACTCCAGGAACTGTGGGCTAAATAAACCTTTCCTCCTTGCATATCAGTAGTTTTCCCAGCAACAACAGAATATTTACTAAAACAGAATTTGGTACCAGGAGAGTGGGATCATTGCTGTGGCTATACCTGACCATGTGGGTAACAAGCTTTTGGGTATGGCTGATGAGAAGAAACAAGAAAGGTTTGGGGATGTCGCCTGTGAGTAAAGTGCTGTACCAGTTTTGGCACTTCTGTAGGGGAGGTTTTGATCAGAGCTCAGACCAGAAGACTGATAGAAATTCAACCTGTAAAGACCAGGCTGGGGAGGTTTCTGCTGGGAAGAAGGACTGCATTGGAGTTGGACTCCAGATCATTTGTGCTTTGGCTTGGCCGAGACTTTGGCAGAATTCTGTCTGTGCCCAAAAACTTTAGCTGAGACTTAAGATTAAACATGGAGGACTAACTAATGTTTCAAAGGAAATTTCAAAGCAGTCAAATATTGGGGCAATGGCATGGTTATTGCTGGGGGCTCTTAGTAAAATATATGTTGAGAATGAAGAGCAAAAATCCCAGCATAATGGCTTAAATTGTTGTGAGTTTGGCCAGAAAGAAAGAGCCAGGTAGGCTGTGGACAGCAAAGATGGAGCTGAGAACTCCATTGCCTAGGAGGAACAAGAGGATAGAACAGATGTCCTGAGGACATCACAGGAGGTGGCAGGTTCTCACCCTTTACAACTTCAGAATCTCAAGGTTGAGGGACTTTGCTTTGAGGAGAAAGCCACAGGGATCCATGTTCCAGAATGGAGGCAGTGGTCGCACCAGGTTCCAGAGTGGAGGTGGAGGCCACAACAGACCACAGAATGGTGCCAGCATAAAAGAATTTGCTCCTTGGAATCAGGGCGGAGTGTTCAGAAATCTAGCCATTCAACCCCTACAGCTAAGGGAGAAGGAAGCCTGGATACTGCTGCAGCTGGCAGCAACCTTGGCATCATCCACGTGGCACTGGTTTTAGGTGCATGCAGAATGCAGGTGTTCTGAGGTTAAGAAGGCTTCCTCCTCAATTTTAGAAGAAGGCCTGTGAGACCAAGCAGTATGCCCCGGGGAGGGCAATGCATGAAGTTGTGAGTGAGAAGCCTACTCCATGAAAACCCCAGAAGTTTGGGTAAGCCAGGAATGTGGATCATCGAAGGAAAACTGCACAGAGAGAGGATAGCCAGCCTAAGAAAGAAGGTATGGGAGCTACCACAAAGAGTGCCATAGGGGTGGAGCCACATGGAGCTCACAATTTGCCACAGATTGCTTCGGATGTTCCATATGGAACTATAGGACTTAAGGTTTGTCCCAGCAACGACAGAATAGTAACTAAAACAATACCCAAGCACAAAGCTACCTCCCGCCCTGTCAGAAGTCTGTGTAGACACAGAGTCATAGCTTATGACCTGCCACCAAATCATCTTGCTCAGGCCTGTGTCATGTGAGGTTTTCTAACACACCAACTGTGATACAAATACTTCATTTGTGTGGACTACCTTCTTGCAATGTGCCCACAAATCCAATTTTTCTCTACTAAGGTTTCTTTTGTACAGTTGTCAGCAGGAGGGCAATGATATATATTGTGGCATTTTTCACTGACAACTGTTGCACTAAAACTCATTAAGAGTTGCAATTTTCTGGGCTACCAATTATATGTCAGTCTATTAAATCTATCACTAAACCTATAAATTCTTTTAAATATTCCTTGCATGCATAGGCAAAGCAGCTATATAAAATAGTTATGCATGTGTGCAACTGTTAAATAATGAACTATAGCAATTATTTTTTAAGCCTTGTCTTTGGTATATGGACAAAATTTTATTCTTGATATCTAAACCAAACCAACTAAAAAATACTTTGTATTACTCTACAGGAAGAAAATTTACACATCAGTAAATATTTTGCATGAGAAAATGTCTTCTTTGTTAGAAGAATGGAAAAAATTCCCTGCCTCTTATAATGAGAATAACCTCAATATTTGTGGGAAGCAATTTCATGGGACTTCTCTCCACAAGACCTTCAACTGTACAACATGAGGCTGGGTAAGAATTTTAGGATCCGGAAAAAAAAGAAAAAAAAAAAGAATTTTAGGATACGAACCCTTCAATATCTGAAAATTCACTTAACATTTGTTAGACCATATGCTCTGAATAAATTATTCTTACAGCGTATTAGCTAACTAGACACTGAGTTTTGTAGCAGTGAGATACAGGACTTCTAGATGTGACCCTGCAGCGGAAGCATGTTACAGGTACAGAGTTCATCCTACAGCTTTTAAAGTAATTCATTCAGCCTTGTAAACAAGCAGCTGTCCTTTGGCCTAGAATGTCTGATTACAAATTTTCAAAAAATTACAAACATTTAAAGAGTAGGTGCTTTATGTTGGTCTATTATATTATTTAGCAAATGAGCTGATTATGATCCTTGATAAATCACCTTGCAACTCTTTTTCTGTAGCTACAGAGCAAATCCTCAAAAATTAAAGATATTAATTATCCAGTCATCTATGTGAAGAGAATATTTATGAGGTAAAAAAATTCCCCACAATAATGGAAAATCATATTACTTATACACCGCTGAACTATATATTATTATTTGTTACATTATCTTTTATTTTAACTCATTTCATTATTTTTTAAAGAATTTTTTATATCATATTATTTATTTATTTATTTATTTATTTATTTATTTATTTATTTATTCTTGTTTCAAAACCTTTATTTGTTTATTCACTCATTTTTATGGCCGGCTTAGCCCACCCTGAGGGCAGGACTGGCGCAGCATGTGGTGCCGGGAATCGAACCGGGGTCCCTGAAGCCGCCCAAGCTTTCCCAAGCAAGCGCTCTAGACCACTGAGCCATCCCACCGGACCCCTCATTTCATTATTAAATTATTAAAATCTGCTGAAAGTGCTACTAATTTTGTCAAATTTTAAGGTAAACATAACATATAAGAAATTTAATCAATAGAAATGAAATAAGGGACCAACTCCCTTCATCTTTTGAAATCTTACCATGAAATCAAAATCTCTTTTATTTTATTTTCTGTAATTGAATCACTCAGTTGAAACATGCCTTTAAGAGCCAGCATCAATTTGCACCAACGTGTCAGTTCCACCAAATAACCAGAGCTTAGGCTGTGTTCACATTATGCATGTCTTTCGTAGAAGGCATGATTTATTTTCTCCAAGTCACATTTAGCACCCTTTACTTTTTTGACTCACTCTTTGATGCAAAATAATTCCAGAATCATTAAATCAAAGACCCTGAGTGCAATGAAACTTCAAAGTCATCTAATACAACCTCCAACCAAATGTAATAATCTCTTACACAACGCCTCTTCACAGGTTTATAATTAGATTATAAACTCCTCATATGAGTTTATGTTTCCTATAAATCAAAGAACTTGCAAAAATTAATTCGCAGTGAATATAAAACTAAGCTGTGGGCAAGTAATAAATAAATAAAATAAAAGTGAATAATATGATTCACAGCACAGTGAATTTATTAAAACTTTAAATATAGTGCTGTTGTATTGTTGGGCCATTAAGAGCTGATATTGAAGCATGAGTCATTACAGGGAGTTACCTATAAAAATATCCTTTTATTTGAGAAGGAAATGGTCTATAGTGTTTGCAGAGTTTCAGTCATAAGTCTTTTCCAATTCCTTAACCTTTAGCAGCTTAATCCCAACACTTCTCAGGCCCAACTGTAAACCCCAGGCCTCACGGGACAGCTTTCAGGACAACAGCACTGGCATGCTGAGCTTCCCACTTGGAAGAAATGATAACGGTTGGTCCTGTCAGCACTGCTGCACAGTGATAGAGGGCAAGAGTCCCTGTGCACCTATACTGCCAGACTCTGGCATCCACACTCCCTCCTTCAGAAAGAAGCCAGCCCCACATATAGCTGTCCTCATGTCTCATCTCTGCCCATTTCTGACTTTTCTTTATTCCCCATTGCTGCATCCAGGCTACTGTCTGTCCACTGTTTTACAAAAGCCAATAGAAATTCAAGCACACAATTTGTGAAGATATCACCCAGTCCTTCACCTCTTGCTGCCAACTCTGCTTGCTGGGGTGGGGGAGGGTGGGGGGGAGAGGCATGGCACTGCTTTTCAGTTTAATAACTCATATGGAAGTGTGAGACAGTTTTTTATGAAGACAAGTTAGATAGCTACTGCCACACTTAAGAAATTAAAGTAGCTTAAATAATGGTGCTAGAAATTAATATACCTCAAGCAGACAGATTTGTCACTTCCTTTATTCTGAAGCATGCTATTCAAAGATTTTTCAAGTTATACCGTGTCATTTATATGCTTAAATCCTTAAATGACTTTCAAATTAATGGAGAGAAAAAAGTCTTATATACCCAAAGTGATTAGAGCTACCTATCTCACTTCAACCACACCCAGCATTTCCTCGACAGTGCCTACTGCCTACTCCTCCAAGATTTTTGCCCCAAACACTTTTTTCTCTGCTTGGTTCTTGCCCCCTTCTCTGTATTCTTTAAAGAACAATCTACTTCTGACTGTCATGATCTAAGCTTGCACATCATTCTTGTTGTTTAGTCTATCAAAAGTAGACCATTTCCAAATTATTCTCAGCCTTACTAAAGTCACTGTTCTCATCACAGTAGTTAACATTTTGCAGTTTTGTATATGTACATTTATCTCATTATTGTCCTCTCACCTCTTACACAGGAAGATTCGCCTAATACAAAGCAAGAATTCATGGCATTAGAAAATTACTATTTGCTAAAAATTTTAACATTAATCAATTCAAGGAAGAATCTTCAGTGGAAGCTAAAGCCAACTGAATAAATGGTAAAGGGTAATGGAAAATTACGCAGTGCCAAATCTAATCACAAGGAAATAGACAAACTCAAATTAAAGCATGCTCTACAAAACTACTAGCAAAAAATCCAGTGACATGAAATACAAAGAAGAATTCAATAATGATTCTAGAATAATTGATGAAGGAAGTATCATAAATGGATGTGGCCCAAAATCCTGGGTTTGTTTTTCAATAAAAAAATTCTTAGCTTAGCTTTCCTAAACCATAGGCTGCTGATACATTTTGTTACTTCTTTTCATATGCTATGTAGAGAGTTTTTAGTTTTGTTTTTGTTTAACGCAGTTCCATGCATTATTTTCTAGTGTGCTATCTACAAAGTTGTTTCTAGGTGCCGTGTGTCTGAGCTTCTCGTTATGTCCTTACCCAGGTATTTTGTACTTTTACCTTATGCATTCAAACTGTCTACACAGAGTGACTTTTTTCAATATGATGCCAGGTAAATGCGATTCTTTTGCATTCTGGATGTTCCAAGAACTACTTACAGAATATATTATCTTTTGCTCATTAAATGTTCTTGAGTTCTGAGTCAAAACTTACTTCACCCTAAAAGTTTGATTTATGTTTTTTATTCTACTAACACTGGTCTATTTAGTATCTGTAGCATACTATTTTGTTCATTATAGTTGTGTAATGTGATTAATAACAAGAGGTGTGATACACTTGGTATTTTTTCTCAATATGTTGTGTATCCTAAGCATTTCTGTGACTTTCATAGGAACTTCAAAATTTATTTTTTCTGTGTCTTTAAAGAATGTCACTGGGAATTGGCAAGAGTAATGTTAAGTGTATATTTTCTACAGTATTGAGGTCTGTGATCAACAGAGTAAATAAATACTTCTATTTATATCAGCTTCAATTATTTCTTTACCATGATATTTGCTAGTATACAAAGTTTATAAAAATCTATCAGCATGTAATTACCATCAATATATGTGTTACTTTTATGAATTCAATTTTATTTTGGGATTGTGTATATAACTGAGATCACATAGTTTTCATCTTGCTGTCCCCACCATATTTCCTTCAAATAATGCTGAGAAATTCATCCATTTTGCCTCAAAGTGCCAGAATTTGTTCTTGCTATGGCTAAATAATACTCTACTGTACAGATACACTGTATTTTTTGTGCATTGTTCTGTTGAGAAGGTGTTGATTCCAGCTCTTGACTATTGTACATAATGCTGCACTGCAAATAAAAATGCAGAAGTATTTCTCTATTTTAATGCATAACTTCAGTTTCTTTCTTGAGATATATTCCTAAAATATGCTTGGCAATACAGTAATAATTCTAGTTTCTTTAAGAAACCTTCCTACCATTTTCTCAATGGCTATGCTAATTTACATTATCACTGAAAGTATATAAGTGTTCTCTTTTCTACATATACTCTATAGGCTTCTTATTTCCACTGGGAAAATCACTTACAAATCAGTGCTCTTCAAAGTTCATGAAGAACTTAAGAGAATGGATGGTGCGCTCTGCTTCTCTGGTCAGGGAGATGCTTGCTCCAGAGGTAGAAATAACTGAGGACTCTTGGCTGTGTAACGTAACATTCTGGACACCTCCACTGCTGCTGTCTTCACTGCAGCACAGAGACAGTGTGTGGGGTGGGTTGGGGAAGGTGCAGGGCTGAAGACCATGGAAGGGATTTCATTACTGTATGTCTTATTGTTCCCTGGAACAGCTATTGTTCAGTCTCATGATGGACAAGAAGATGCAATGCAATGACTGACATTGCAAATGACTTTGGTGATGTCACTGAAGACGTACAAGACTAAACATCAAAACCAGATACCAAATAACATCTTCCATCTCCAAAGTTACCTACAAAGCTTCACTTCCAACAAAAGATTATTTTGCTGATTACTTTAACAGAGGGCATCTGTCAGGGCTGGTTTTATCCAAAGCAAAGAAAAATGAAATTGAAGATAAAATTGCCAAGTGAGACGGAAAATGGGAATTAGGTGAAAGACAGGAAAAACAGTTTTCAAAGGATAATAGACTTGTATTGATGGCATAGCTCAAGTATCATGCCATTTCTGCTAAACCGATCAGGGCCTTCATATTTGTCAATAAATGTCTTGTTCAGTATGAGGTTAATTTCCAAACTGAAATAGAATGTGGTGGTCTTATTTAGAAATGAGTTCCAAACCACACAGCTCAACTTGGATCAGCTTCATGACAAGACTATTCACATGGACATGCTTCATTCAGATAAATTTGATGAGGACTATTAATAGTACTTCACCTTGTGCCATAAAAACTGCAAAACAGATTTATGTGAAGATAAGCATGCACAAGGCTAGGTGCAGATATGAAGACATACTTTATCAGGAAGACATCTTTACACCTTTATGCAATAATCTTGAACCCAAATAACAGTGTTGAAATATTAGTCGATCAAGGTGTTGGAGGCAGAAACAGCTGTTAGCAGAGGGGATCTGCTAAATGACATGACACCTCTTATAAATCTTTCACAAGAATTGAGAACTCAGGAGACCAGAAGTTGGAGGATGGGGATGAAAGACCCACAGTACTAAATCCTGATGGTAGCAAGCCATCTGCTGTGAATGTGCTCCTGCTATGATTCCAGATAAAGGGCAATAAATCTTGCAGACTGATGACATGAACCCAAATATACACCTGATCCAGACACAGAGAAGCCCGAGGATCAGGGTGTGGGCAGAGAGCAGTAGTCTCCACAGATGGCCAACCCTAATAGTGAGGCAGCCCCTGGGGTGGTGTCTGCCTGCAACCTATGATCAACAACCTCAGGGACAATCTTGTTTGCAAATAATTTGGTTTGCAAATAGAAGCACTTGACAAAATTGTGTTTTTGTTTGCAAACTCTACATCAAACACAACCATATTGAAGCAGGTATTTGGCTTATATTCATCTCTACTACTATCCTTATACCTCATCCACCTCCCTCTTACTGTCTTCTTTGTGCCTAATAATAATGTCACTTTTCTTCCTTTTCATCTTTTCATATACACATTAGGATGAACATGCAATATTTTCTTAGTCTAGATTATCTCATTTAACATGATGGTCACCAGGTCTATCAATTATGGTCCCATAATTTCCTTGGATAGAAAATTTGGGACACCACTGAGTTATAGGATATTACAGCACACAGGTTCCTGAGTCCTCACTGACCTTGAGGGGCTAGGGCCAAATATTGGCTATCCTTGTAGCCCTTCTTTTTCCCTAATTTTTGGTCTGTAAACATATGTTAACCCTCCAGGATAGAACTACTTTCTTTTAGCTCAGTGAGAAGAAATTTTTGTACCAATAATGATTAGAAAATTTATCATGTCTACATCCTGTACTCTGAATAACTACTGTAAGGACAATATGCATTGTATTAACTAGTAGGGATGTACTACTAACATGTTTTTAAACTGTCTCATTTTTATTTCTTTTTTTTATTTTTTTTTTATTTTTTATTCTTGTTTCAGAACCTTTGTTTTTTTATTCACTCATTTTTATGGCTGGCTCAGCCCGCCCCAAGGGCAGGGCTGGCGCAGCATGTGGTGCCGGGGATCGAACCGCAGTCCCTGAAGCCGCCCAAGCTTCCCCAAGCAGGCGCTTTAGACCACTGAGCCATCCCGCCGGGCCCCAGTCATTTTTATTTCTTATTAAAAGTGTCATCATAAGATGACAGAGTAAAATTCAAAAAGCACAACAGATATTATAAAATGATAAGAAACTTCAAAAGAAAAGAAAAATTAATTGTGAAGTGTAAAAAAAAGAATGGAAAAGGAAAGAGAGAGAAAGGGAAAGGAGATAGTTAAAATAATTATCCTACTAGTTTGTCTCAGTTCAGGGAAAATAGGTTTATGCTAATATTTTTCAGATAATTAAATGCTGACATCTTGTACTCTGAGTACTATAAAGATATTATATAATATATCATCATTGTTAGCTTCCTATCATATTGTGCTAGGCATTTGTTGTTTTTTTTTTTTGGGGGGGGAGCTTGGGGGAGGTATTTAAAAGGAAAATGTAGTAAAGTTTAAAAAAATTGATTTAGGTTTGTTTTTTGTTTTTTGTTTTTGTTTGAGTATACTAGATACTGGTGTATATAGTGTCTGTATTAATGTATATTTCCAAAGGAAGTGTAAAAGTGTTTCTTTTTCCTATCTTCTTGCTAGTACTCATTTTTTTTTCATATTCTGAAAGACTGTCATTTTGACTGACGGGTGATAGAATCTCAATGTAGTTTTACTTTCCATATCTTTAATGGCTAAAAATTTTAAAATATAATATGTTTTATAGTAGCTATGATCAAATACACTGTTGAAATGTTAAGCCTTGAGACAAATTACAACACAATGTGTCTTACTGACACATCTGTAAAATGACAGTGGTAAGAATATTTACTTCAAGTGTAATTTATTAGATGCAGTAATATGAGAAAAGTCCTCAATGGCTCTGAGCTCACAGTACATGTGTTATTTCCTTTCCCCAACTGTAGTCTTTCTTTTCTTTTCCAAAACCTGGTCATGTAGGCTTTCTACAATACATATCTCAGTAGAAGAGGCAAAGACAGAAATTCTGGCAAGTTGGCAAGCTGAAGTCTTGTACCAAATGGTATACATTGGCATCAATAACTTCCAAATCTCTTTCTTATCTGCTGTTTCCTAATTTAGAACTTTAAAGATCCTATTGGTTTGAAAGAATGCATGAGAGCAGAGCACCTGGAGAAAAGAATATCTACATCTCTTCTCTACACCTCACAGAACAGAAGAATCCTAGGAATTCCAAAGAACGCAGAAGACAAGTATACAGCGATGTAGAGAACTATGTTCATGGGTAATAGTTATCAAGTAAACTACCAAATATGGAATCATTAATGAGATTAGGTAGACAAAGCCTCTGAAATCCATGCTATAGTAGATGAACAGAGCACAAAAGCAGGACAGCTCCAAGAGCAATAACCCAAGCTGGACACATTCAAAGGTATTATCTACGAGGCTAAATGGTTTTTACCAAGGAATTGCTGAATATCTTCCCAGTATGTTGTTTGTAGCTAAGTCTCCTGGAAACTAGAACTAATCCTAGTCAGATCACTTAGTTGACTGAGATCATGTATCTACTATTTCCAGGGAATAGCATGTCAAAATCAAAAGTAAATCAATAAGCATATATATGTATAATAATAAATTAGTCTGTAAGATTTCTATCTTCTAATAAAAGAGAAAACATTCAGGCTTACAGAGAGAACTAAAGCCTATGATCTCTCTGAATGCATTTCCTAGTCCTCAGTCTCTCATTTTCTTTGTGTGAACTGCACTACCCTACTTACCAATCTTCAAATACTCCAGTTATCAGTCTCTCCCTCTCTATCTTAATCTTCCTTTCTATCTCTGTCTCTCCTTTAGGGTCTCCAAACTGTTGTCCGACTCCCTGCACTGCTCCTAGGACATGTTCCACACAAACATCCTTTTTAAACACATGTATCCACACAGACATCTTCCTCATGTTTGGACACTCTTCCTCCCAAAGTCCTGCTCTGTAAGGTTCTATGTGGTTATCACAGCTAGAAAGGACCAATGGTCTCCATATCATTTCATCTAGAGCACCATCATCTAAGACCTTGTAACATGATGTGTACTTATATAACATATCAGTTTCCCACATGTTACAGTCATAGAATTTGTTTTCTTTTCTACTACTAAATTCTCAGATACTCAAAAAAACACCAAGCTCATATTACCATTGAATATGCATTTATAACAAATATACAAATCTGTCTTTCAATAAACTCAAGCCATAATATAAACTTGCTAATATGGAATGAAGTAAGATTAACTATATAAAAAAAAACTGTACATGTTTTATAAGGATTTTTTTAGTCTTTGGCAATTTATCTCACATATTTTATTCCCTTATCTGGGAGAAATGCATAATGTAGTACTTCATTTATATTTGAACCAGAAATAATCTTGGCAATATCACTGAAAAAAACCTATCAACAATGATACATTGCTTCATGGTTTTTTAGAGCTGGTTGTATCCCCAGCTACCTCAAGCTAACTCATCTTACTGTGGAGTCAAGAAAACTGTTTGGTTTTACTATATCTATACTTTTTTCATTACTGAAACAGAACTTCAAATATTCCCTTGGCACTATTTTAGGTTTAAACAACAGTAAATATAAACATTACTTCACTTAAATGAATTCTTCCCATTAAAATGGTGCTCATCATTTGAGGTAGAAAACACTGTGTTTTATAAAGTATAATTCCACATGTAGAAGCTATTGAATGTATTAAAAATGCATGATCACAGATTTAAAGTACAATTTGATAAGAAAGCATGGATGATGAAAAATAAGCTATTTTTCAATGATAATTTAGAAATGTATTATATAGTATTCAATTTAAGATAAATGAGAAGATATAATGAATTTATTAAAGAAACAATTGCAGATTCAAAGTTAAATACCCAGCCCATGAACTGCTGCTCTCTGCCATGTGCCAGTCTGCCTTGGAGCCAGCTGAGCAAGGACTGAAACCTCCAGTAACTTAAACATACTGTGGTCAGATGAGATCTGACATTAGACCCAGCAATCAGGCTTAGCATGTGAGTGAGACCACCCTAGGCCCGCCAGAATTTCATCCAACCCAGCAACCAGACCTCGCATGTGAGGTACACCATCCTAGGAACTCACGAGACCTAGCAACAAGGCCTGGCACGTGAATGGAACTTCATCTATCAGACACACCCATAGTGGAAAACTGACACAGAACTCCCTGCAGAGAAAAGAGAGAAAAGACCTACCCAGCTGATCTAGGAGCAGAACATCTTGAAAGAGTGCCACAACAGGTTCACCTGCAAGGGCTACAGCAGCAAGAAGAGGAGCTCAGCAGTCAGACCAAAGCCACACCCAACTAAAATGACAAAAGTAAGGAGCAAAATGCAGTCTCAGGCCCTCAGCCCACCCACAACATATACAGGAGACAATAGCATAGAAAAAATTGGAAATCACACAACTGAAATCTCTGAAATAATAGTACCTGAAGTAAAGAAACAACTGCAGAAAGGTATAGAGGAAATCAAGTCAGAAAAAATTTCTGAAGTAAAAAAAGAAAAAATACCTATAATAAAAGAAGTACTGAGTGCTTCTAAAGAAGACACTGATAAAAAATAGGGAACAGAAAAATGATGGAATTCTTGAATGAGCAATATAGTAAAGTAATAGAATGTATGAAGCAGATTCAGAGTGCTATACAGGAACTTTAAACCTCAGTCACAAGCTGGCAAAACCATTTCAATGAAAATGAAAATAGACTTTGAGACTTTAAAGATACCATTGCAGCTAGTGAATAGGTAAGAAAAGATCTCTTAAAAACAACTAGGATGGTATGGAAAGTTATTAGAATATCAATGATGGTCAGAAAATGTCATTTACAAGCTAAGTCAAAGATATTTGATACTCAGAAAGACAGTGATGATAAGCCCGGTACCTATGTTATAGAATAATAGTATCACAAAGCTTTTCTGCTGGAGGGTTGAGAATGTAAGTTAACAGACCGACAATTGGAGAAAAAGAAGGGCTATAAGGATAGCCAATATTTTGGCCCTAGCCCTTCAAGGTCAATAAAGACCCAGGATATAAGAGAACCCATGCTGTAATATCCTATAACTCAGAGGTGTCCCAAATTTCCTGGTCAAGGAGATTAGGGGACCTCAGAGGAAAGGGATGAATGAACTGCAGTGCGTCTAAGGAGAGTCACCCAGAGAAAAACATTCTCTCAGGATTTCACAGAAAGCAAAATGGCCAAGCAATGGCCATGACTCATCCCGAAGGCTGACACTAACAACAGTTCTACAAAGTACTGTCTATGGTCTCAAATTTAATCCTGAGGGGATTTGACCCTGGAAGATACAAAAAAAAAAAAAAATGAATGTTTAGTTATGCAGGTCTTGCTTCAACTTGCCCTTGACCACCCAGCAAGAAAAAAAAAAAAATCCCTAATTACAATGCATGGAAAGCAGAGCTAGATTGGTGAGATGAGCTTTAGGAGGCTGAGATTCAATAGCCTCCAACGTCACAAGCTTCACTGGTGGCACACTGCAATTGCAAAACCTTTGATTGTATATGTATCTGCTTCCTTTTAGTCCAAAGAGAAGTATATTCTTTCCTGTTTTTTTTTTT
>PVJA010006537.1:0-72789 GCA_004027025.1 Myocastor coypus
ATGTGGCCCTTTCCATGGCGGTGGGGGAGGGAGCAGAGCTGGGGCCCAGCTTCCAGCTTTCCTGTGCCCTGGGCCATCGTTGGTGCGTGAACACTGGGCCCCATGCCCAAGGTCCCTGTGTAGGTGATAAGCATCTGGCGGGGGACAAAACTAGCCAGTGACAAAATGGGCTCCTCTGACAGGCTTATTACCTCACTTTACCCTCACCCTCTAAGAGAAAGTATAAGAGAGAAAGTCAGGAAAACCAGGAAAGCAAAGCTGACTGCATGTGGGTGGCATGGCTGGGCGGGATCCTGAGAACAGAGGATGCAGGGCAGGGCACTAGGGGACTTTTTGTTGCTGTTATAAATTAATGATGGGAAGGATTTGAAGACTTGTATAATGGCTTTGCCAGCAAGAAATATAATTAGCTGGAGACAATATGCTGCTCATGTTGGAGCTGCTGGCTTAACGAAGCCAGCCCTGATGAGCATGTCAAGATCTCACTCAGAGATGGCCTTCCGAAAGCAGATCTCTTCTCCAGATTTGTTGCTTGATTACACCCAGACAAAAATTGGATTTAATAATTTTTAAGAAGGACAAATAAGCACTTAGTGTGTGGTCCCAAGGAAGACTATCTGACTCTGTCAGTCACTCCTCTCCCTCTCTTTTTTGATGCTAGACAGGACTTGCTGGTAAGAAGTGTGTGGTGTGGGAAAGATCTTGACACACAGGGCTCTGACCGTGTTTGTCCATCAGCGTCTCTCCTGGGCCCTTAATTCCCTCCCTTGCTCACTCTTGGGCTCGGCTAGGTGTTCTGCTTGCATGCCAAGGTGGAGACACTGCTGGAGCCCTAGAAGGTGCTGGACCTCAGACACGGAGTGTTCTGCTCAGAGACTGGATTTAAATTTTGGACTCAAGATTAACACTTTAAGTGCTGTGTGTCAATCCAAGTTGTAGGGCTTTCAGGAGCAAATTACAATATATAAGAATTTTGTTTACATCTCTATTTGACCAGCATTGCATGGCCCATACTAGGAATGACTATAATCATCCTTTGGGTGCTAAGGCAGAATGTGACCCATAGAGGTTCTCCCGTCTTCTCCCAAACTAAATGTCAGAGATTTTTTTTTTTTTTTTTTTTTGAGTGACTTGGCTGAAGTATATTTTCTAGTTTCCTTGAGTGGTCAAGTACAGCTCTTTTTCCAGTTTTCTTCTATGTGTGCAGTTATATTGTGGGAAATGCCTACTATTCCACTGAGGTCTGCAATCACAGAAGGTGCATTTATACACAGCAAAAGAGGCCAAGTCTGTGTAGAGGTGCGTCAGGTAGTTCCCAAGGAGACGCTTCAGTAGCTGGACGACTGATGCTTGCATTTTAGAAAGCATCTGTCCATGAACTAATACCTCCATAGAATTTTATTTTTTGTCTGCGACAAAATGAAAACCTGACAAATACGGCCACCTTTGGTATAGTTAAACTGTCATTTAAATCATATATTTAGCCAGGGTGGTGGTCAAACGTAACTGAATATTGGAACCATTTTGCTAAGTAGTGTAGATAGCATTATTATGGATATTATAGGACTCTCATTTACATAACCTCAGAGTTTAGATGTCAAATCCAGGCTGCTCAGAGTTTAATTGAAAGAATCAGAGAAATCAGGTGATTGGAACCCTGCACACGATGGTGGGCCCATTCAAGATCAAGCCACACTATTAAGATCCACCGTTGAGCTTGGGTTTCAGTTCATAACTCTACTCAAACTTGTACATGTTAATCAGCTCCTCTGGACTTGTTTTCCCATCTAAAAATGAAAACAACAATTTTTATTACTTGTGCTTATTGGTAGAATCAAAGAAATAATGAACAGCCCTGAAATGGCAATTAAGACTGGGCATGGTGGTGCACACCTATAATCCCAGTACTTGGGAGGCTGAAAACAAGAGGGTCACTGCAAATCTGATCTACATAGTAAGACCCAATAGACCCTCTGCTAAATATGTAAGAAAAGAAATAACGAATGAAGTTCACTAGGTGTGTCTGTCACATGGTGATTACTTAACCAACAGTTGTCACCATCAATTGGTTTATTTCCCAATGTACCATTCCAGCATGCTTCAGGAATAAAGCAACATGTTCACAGAATAACAAACAAAGAGAGATTCAGTTAAGCACATTGTTACAGGACGCTGAGAAGGGCTTATTTCTTTCTAGTGGTTTGTGATTTAGAAAGCTTCACAGAACTAATCATCAGCCTTGTAGTGCTCTTACCTCTCCCAACAGAAGGATCAGGCCGTTGCAGGTTCCCCTGGAACAGACAATAAGAGAAGAGGCTCAGAATACTCCATGAGGCTCTGAAACACCAGAGTTCACGATAGTCGTGATATCAAACTATACCTTCATGTAAGGGACAGGAATAAGATCAAGCTATTTCCTCACATGAAAGGCCTTCCACCTACACACTGATTAGCAGTCATTTCTGATTAATATAGCTTTTGAAGACTCTTTTTTGTTTGGACTGAAGAGAAAACATTTTGCAATTCTACCCTTGTTAGCACAGTACTGAGGAATATATATTCAATTCTAAGAAATTGTGACATTTCAAGTTTCCCCCTCCAATCCTAGCTATGTGGAAGGCTGTTTTCCTCTGAACACGCTGCAACCCTCACACGCGCCTGGTGCATTGTCCGCCCTCGGTGATCCTTCCTCATGTTGTTCCTTTTTAGTTGCTCAGCCCCAGCTGCTGCACACAGAGCTCTCAGCTCTTAGAGATCTCTTTTCTTTTTGAGCGGGGCTCGCTAACTTCAGAGGAGATGAGAGAAAGGAGGGTTTAACAGTTCCATTTGATTAGACAGAAAGAAGGGTAAAATCCAACAGTCATTAGCATTTGCGGTGCCCGCTGCTTCTTCTGTTATTTGTTCAATAATTCTCTTAATGTTTGGTCCTAATGGAGCAGATTATTGTTATTATTTTATTTCATCAAGATAACCTACTGCATGCAAACAAAGAGGAAAAAAATGTGGCCAAGAACAGACATTGAGCTTTTTCCAGCTGGAGATATTTATTTATTGGCTTCATGCTTGGCTAGTGGAGTTTTGAAGGGTTGGTGAACACAGCCAGGGAAGGATCCTGTCTCACGCAGCTCTGCCCAGAGATTGCTGAATCAGCAACCTGAAGTGCTTTTGCTACGGTGTGCGCCTTTTATCTCCCCGCCTGTCTGTCATGCGGAATATACACATTTGTGCATGTGTGTAGTCACACACAACCACACACATGAGTTATGTCAAAAGCTTGCATTGTAACACATGGGGTTGGGGTTCCATCCATGATTATATTACTAGGCAGTGCCCTGTCTCAGGAAACCATTAACTTTGCATCCAGTGGGACATGAGAACTTCAGCGCTGCTCCCCTAGTCTGATCCTTCTCTGCTCCAGTCTGCATGGATCTAGGACGGTCCTTGGAATGAACAAGTCCACGGAGGAAGCTGGGCACCTCAAATCGCAGCCTATGCCCTGCTGCCTCTCTGCCATCCTGTTTTACTCAGCATCTTCAGCCTTAGCATTCTCATTAAGGCAAATGACAGGTAACCAATCAGAGGGCCCAGAGCGGTTTACGAACAAATGCATGCCCTTGTATCTGCTTTGGAACAGTGAAGTCAAGGGTCTGAGGCAATAAAAATCTCAAGAACTAAAAAAGCGGCTCTATAAAAAGAATCCAAAGCAGGACAACTTGAAATAGCCTAGGCTGACTCTAGCACACTGGCCTCGAGTCACTGTCCCTGTCGGCTCCAGGATGTCATTAAACGAAACTCCTGGGTCTCCTAAAGAAACTGAAGACAAATTTCTCCGCTTAAAGAAGGAAATGATGAGCCACACTAACAACATTAAGGCTTTCAGGCCAAGGAGAGGCAAACTCAAAGCAACTAAATAAATGGAGTTGTGTTTCCTTCCAAGAAGAACAAGCTCACAGCCTCATTAGGCTGGGAAGACCCTCAAAGCTCAACTTGCTTACCTGGAAGACTCTCCATCTCAGTCTTTCGCCTGCGCATGGAAGGCTGCCTGTTCCCTGTCATTGCCTCGCAAAATGGCATTTTAATGAGAGAAAATCTTAGGGACCATCCCATTTCTTTCTTGAGATTTGGATCTTTTGGGATTTTGGAGCATCTTGAGGCAGAGGAAACATGCCCTGGTGAAATGCTCGCCAGGCCACTTGGGGCCGTTCCTTGTCAATGAGGTGCACAGTTCACATCAGAAGCCTCAGAAGATCTACTGTGGCCTCTCAATTAACATGGTGGTTCATGGCTTCATTCCACTGAAAGGAATGAAGACTTCAGTAAGCACCCCAGAGAAGGTAATGCCCCTAATAATATATAAATTGAGCTTGCTACTTAATATGCTTGAAGCCTTTCCCTTGCTTTCCATTTGGGAAGGAGATGGGCAGGGGATAATGGGTTTCAGCTCACCAGCCACCACAGAAAATAGAATCTGTCAGAGGAGATGACCAAGGGGTATTCTCCCTAGTTTGGTCAACTTTCTGTGGCAGTAAAGGGATTCTCAAGGTGAAGAACACATTACTTCGATTCTGATGACGTTTCCTGTTGCAAAAGCCTCACTGTGCCATTGGGAAAGAGGAGTTGTCTACTTATTTGGAATCCTTTGACTAAATAAAATTGATGAGTTGCCTATGAAGGACGTGCTATCTGAGGTCCTTGGTTTGTGGTTTTTGGCTTTACAGGGCAGGAAGAACTCACAGTCATTCATTCTCTTTATTGTTGGTTTATCATTGTGGAGCTATTTCTACTTTGGCAGGCATCAATGTTACCATCAGAAAAATTTCAAATATGAAGAGTATTGCAGTCACCTTTTGCTACAGAGGACTACACTGGGGTCCAGGAGTGCCTCCGGCTTGCACTGGTTGCGCAGCCAGTTAGCCCTGCACTTCACTGGGAACCTTCATATTGTTAGTGGGATGCAAGTTTTCAATGAACTCAAAGTATCAGGATCATAGTGGAATCGAGAAGGTATCTTGCTACTGACTTCCTCTCTAGTGTCCCTCTGGATTAGAATATGACCAGAAATGCCATATAAGCTTGCACTTTGTCTTTTCTCCGTGTCAATATTCTGTAAAAGCCAGAGACAGATATGAATGATGGTTTCCACCTAGGAGATAGGGTCTTTGTCATTACCTTTGGGCACTGTGAAGGAAACAGGAGACATGAGCCACAGAATTTGTCTATTTGATTCTCTCTCTCTTTTTTAAAACCATTTAATTCCTTTAGGAATGTAATTTGAATTCAGAATGTCCAGTTGCCTTGAGGGATAATTAATTATGTCTCAGATTCACTCTTCTCGTTACTCCTAGGGTGAAACTAAGCTTTGAAATATGAGCTGATTGATTGGCTGCAGCCTCTTGACAGATGGTAGCTGGAAAGAAAAATCTCAGCTCTTCCATTTTTCTGCCAAGGGTTCACAAAGCCCAGGTGACTTCTTAAACTTTGATGACATTTAAGAGGTCCGTTATCTTTTATTCTAGGATTTATTGATCATGTGACACTGATTGTGAAAGAATCTCACTGGCCCTTGGGTTTTACCCGGAGTCTCACCTCTAGTCCAAGATATTTTCACCTATCTCAGTCTCTGTTGTTAAAATAGATGTAATGCTTTTGCCTTTTTCTCATGCGCTTACTTACCTTTAAAAAAATCACATCATGTAGATTATGCTTCCCAACCATAATGTAAACTCCTTTGGCTTAGAACCCAGATCTGTATTAATCCTTGTATTATCCCCAGTATGTGATCACTAGAAAAATGCATCTCTAATGTAGGAACCAGAAGATCCTTGTTAAGTAAATTAAGAGTAAATGAACAAAGGTGTTCTATAAGCAGTGCACTTACATAAGCCTCACTTGTAGATATTTGGAATATAACCATATGAAATACATTGAAAAATGATAGTCCTCCCTCTTTTCAATTCTTCCTTCCCTTTCTCCCTGATTTCCTTTTTTCTTTTGTTACACAATTATGAAGCACCTTTGGTTTACGCCAGCTATTATGATGATGATAGAGTTACAAGACACGTGTCGCACTTTCTCGGAGTCTGTAATCTAGGGAATGAGGTAGGCAAGCAAGTCAAAGGCAGAAAGATCCCTGTGGTTAGAGTTGTATCAGAGATTCTACGGTCAGAGCATTAAATGCTGGAGAAGGGATGGCTGAGGCTGCGATGTGGATCGCACTTTGAAGGTTAAGGAGGAGTCAGAGGGTGGCTTGACCCAGGACCAGGGTGAATGTGCATGTCAGGTAAAGGCGCAAACCTGTGGCTGGATGAGAGGACTGGGACGAACATAAAAGGGAGATGTGCCTTGAATGTTTTGTCCCTGGACAACCACCATCAATTTTATATAAAACACGTTATATGAAAATTTTAAAATCTACAAATTATCTGACAAACTTCATATTACTCCTTAGGTAAGTGCAAAAAATGTCAATTTCATAATAAAATAAAAGCTGATTGCATTTATTTGTTCTTTATTATGACCAGTAGAAATGATCTATTGATTTTTTTGAGAAAAATGTATCTTAAAATGTCACTTTTTTGGCAAGAAGTGTGCTAATAGATTTGGAGTTCTCATATACCCCAAATGCACTGTTAGTTACAAAATGTTAACAGTTTGGAGAAAAATCAATAGAATAATCAGAAAACTCATGCAAGAATGAATAGAGTGAAATAATCCTATAACTTGCAGTCAGTGTTATCTTTTCTTAATGTTCAGAATTTGTAATTTGTTACTTGTTGCCTGAGTCTCCATGTAGGTTACTAGCTTCATTTTGGTCTTCAGTGTCCTGAGAATTGAACACAACAGAAATAAATGAGGAATGCTCTGTGAACACAGCTAGGTAATTCAGAAATGCAAAGCAGGTTATTGCATGCAGAGAGCTTCCCCCTGCTGCCCAGAAAGTCTCGTGCAACGCTCATGCCCAGGTCAAGTGCTACCTTCCTGTGGGGACTACATTTATAAGCTCATTTGGAATTGGACACCCAGGAAAAGTTTCTTCTTCCCCACAGATTTTCCTGTGTCATATAGGATTTCTACATCTTGACTTGCTCTTTTTGGTTTGGTTATCAGGGACATCCTAGCTCCAGCGTTTGACCCAAGATTTTCTTTTTTTTCCATTTCTATTTCCCCTTTGTTTCATTATACTCTCTGAAGGAAATAGCCTAGCACAATTCATGGCCATCATTGAACACTGCTTAAAAAGCACTATGGAAAGAGAAGGGTTGATGGTATTAAATGTGTCAAAAAAAAAAAAACCCAACTGTGGTTTATCACCAAAATATAACAATTTATGTTATATATTTAGTACAGGGTCTCCAGGGTCTCCCTACATAGATCAGACTCCCAGAGCTCCTCCTGTTTTCAGCCTCCCAAGCACTAGGATTACAGGTGTACACTGCCATGCCCAATGTCAATCACCATGTCAATGTGCCCTGGGGGTGATCGAACCCCAGTCCCTGCACCTGCTTAAGAAGTTACTTTAGTCTGCTGAGCTATCTGGCTGACCCTTAACAATTACATTTTTCAAAAACTATTTATTTATTTATTTGGTACATGATCTCATTATGCACCTTGGGCCCATAGTGATCCTCCTGTCTCAACCTCGCCAGCACCGGGATTACAGGTGTGTGCCACCAGAGCCTGTTTCGGTGGCTGGCTTGGTGCAGGGTTGGAACAGCATGATGTATCTGGGATCGAACTCAGGTCCTTAGGTTTGGCAGACAGGTGTTTAGACCTCTGATCTATATCCCCAGCACTGTAATAATAACTAAATGGGACTCTGGATTGTCAAGGCCTCCCTGACGAAGGAGAGTTCGCAAGTTAACTAGACCAGACTTGGTCCTAGCAAAGTGGAGGGTTTCTACCTTTCAAAGGCTAGAGTAAATTAGTACTTCTGAGGAATTTGTATGTTGTGATCTTGAAAACATTTATTTAAATATTATCAAACAACATTACATATGAATATTGCATAATATTAAATATTCATATTTATCTAAACAACCCTAGTTAACAAGTCATTCCTTGCAAAGTGTTGTGACACCCTCATCAATTTGCTTATAAAAGCAGCGAAACAGCACCACCACTTGTGGGCCTGAGGATACTTTCTTAAATGCCTGTTCTGAGTTTTACCTACTGAGTGGAGCTTATTACTGGGACCTGATTATTGGAAAGCTGAGGTCATCAGGAGTCACTGTCTTCCGGCAGAGGAAACACTTCACTAAAGTAAAATGACAGAGGCTAAACACACTGGCCTAGACAAATGCAAACTTGGGTTCTGGCTTTCTTTCTATAAGTTAGGGTTTTTAGAAAAAAAAAAAATGTAAGCTATCTTTAATTGTATCATGGGCTCCCATCATGCCAACAGGAATTCTAGATGAACCTAACAAAATGGTCGCCTGAGAGGAGTGCCGGAGGTGATCTGAGACGTGAACTCTTTCCCTGCTGTCTCGTGCAGTTTTCCTGAACTTTGGTTTCTTCAGCAGAAAAGGAGGAGGTTGAGCCCAGAGACTTTTAGTCAGTCTGTTAAACTGGAAGGCAGAATGAGTTCTTTATTGAAATTTGGCTAAATTGAGGGCCTCATAGTATCTTCCAGACATGTAGCGATGTGTGACATGCATAGTCTTATTTTAACACAAAGAATTTGAAATGTTAGTTTTTGTTTTTTAACTGCTAACTAACCTTGGACTGGAATGCCTATGGGTGCTGTGTGAAAGGCTCTTTGTGCAGGGATGTGACCCTTTGATCCAATATCAAGGAGACTTGCACTTGACAGACCCCTCTTTCTTCTTCAAGAGGGATAACAGATCTGAGTGAAATTATCCACACTTTCCTGTTCAATCTCTTAATAAGCTATGAAGTAAATGCCAGAGCCTCTGTGTCTTCGGAGAGCAAAGCTCACTCATGGTGACCATGGCTATGGACTGTGGTTAAGATATAGCTCTGCCCATGTGAGCTTCTGTGCTCCCATCCCAGTCCTACTACTCATCTGTTGCATGACCTTGGACGAATTATTTCATTTTGGGGCCTCAGAATTTTCAATTGTAAAATCTGGTAACAACAAACATTACCTCTTAGAGTTAAAAGTATAGAACAATCTGAACAAATGTCTGATACAGACTAAACATCAGTAATGGCCTGTCTTGATGTAATATTATGTATATGAGAGGTGAACCTATGGCCTGAACCTTATTGGACACCTATTGCATTCATCTGAAAGGAGAATTAGAGAGGGAAGGTGAAAGGGGTTCCTATGAACCCTTCTGTGAACTGGAGAGATGGTGTTTAAACCATCCCTCCAAGATTGATGTTTATGATACTTTTACAGCTCTTCAGGGAATAAAATTACCTCTGGCTTTCACTAGCCTAATTCAATGTCTGACAACTTCTCTCAGCCAGAAAGTTATTCCTTCTCTGTGGCTTAATTACCTATTGTTGCAGTTCCAGTTTGGGTTGAGGGAGGGGATAGCCGGTGTGACTCTGAGATCAACTTCTGCTTTAAACTCTTGGGTTCCACACTGCATGTGCGTGGATAGCTACAAGGCTTGATTATATACCGTTCTTATTCTGAGTCTTCTAGTCCAAGTTTCCTGGGACTCAAGGACTCTGGATGCATTTACAGGGCCACCAGGATGGATGGAAGGGGACAAGGCACTTAGCCAGGGGAACCTAGAATACCTGCCTTTGTACTCTCACCCAGTGTAACTTGTGCATGTTTACTCTTCCTCTGCATTTGCAGGAGAGATTGCACCTAGAGGTAAAATTTTTCAGTTAAGAGAAAAAATTAAAAACCAAGAGGTTCTCTATGTTCCCAACAAGCTCAGGATGTGGCCTGTCACTTGACAGCTCACTGGATTGCTTCATGTCTCTACTCCCCTGTGCTTCCTATTTGAAAGGGAGTGGGGGGAGAGAGAGGGAGGGAGGGAGAGAAAGATAGATATAGAGTTCCTTTGCTCACAAAGATGGGGAGCGAGAATTTGTGGGAAGATTTACTAGGAGAGGAACTTTATAAATCTACAATGTAATTATTATGAGCTTGGAAAAGGCCCCTTTGATGTGTTTAAGGGAATACTCTTGACCCATCATTGAGTGGGTGGGAATTCTGAATTAATAGCTGTACAGTGGTCTGGCAATGATTGAAGCCCAAGTTGGAGAGCAGAACCATTTGGCACACCCCGGCCTAATGAAATAGGCTTGAAGGGATACTGACCAAAACAGAGGGACTGAATACAGATTGTGCACAGCATGATTTATGACTGCCTAGTGCTGGGCAGATGTGGGCTCCAAGGTGCTCCCTCCCCACTCTGCCTGGGCTGGATGTCAGGGTGAGGTGTTCAGTGTCTGTCAGCTGCCTTCTTGCTGCTGACAGACAGCTGAGTGGCATCCTGACTGGTCTACAAGGGCCTCCTGAGCCAATGGCCTTTGAGCACTGGAAGACGCAGGAGGCAGTCCACTCTGCCAGCAGGAGCCTAGCTCCTGAGTCTGACTCCGTCCCTCCCCCTTCGGTGGTAACACCTCAAGGAGCTCACTCAGAACAGTGTAAATCTTTAGCCCACCTGAATGGGTGGATTAGGGAGCAAGTGACGTGACCAACGGTGGTAGCAGGAGGGCCAGGCTCTCTGCAGGAGTAGCTGGCTGTCCCTCATGCCCATGTGCTGTCCTCTCTCCCCAGGGTGGCATGATTGCTCTGCTGCTGTCCATCCTGTGCCTCGTGATGATCCTATACACACGCCGACGCTGGTGCAAACGCCGCCGAGTCCCCCAGCCCCAGAAGAGTGCCAGCGCCGAGGCAGCCAATGAGATCCACTATATTCCTTCTGTGCTGATTGGTGGCCATGGGCGGGAGAGCCTGCGCAATGCCCGCGTGCAGGGCCACAACTCCAGTGGCACCCTGAGCATCCGGGAAACGCCCATCTTGGATGGCTATGAATATGACATCACGGACCTGCGCCACCACCTGCAGAGGGAGTGCATGAATGGAGGGGAGGATTTCGCCAGCCAGGTCACGCGCACCCTGGACTCTTTGCAGGGCTGCAATGAGAAGGCAGGGATGGACCTCACGCCAGGTGGGATGGTAGAAGGGCAGCCTGCTCAGCCCTCTGTCTCAGGGGAAAGGGTGGGGGGCCAGGGATGGGCCAGAACCTTTATTTAGGTGGGCAAAGCATTTCCCTGCGATGACTGAGCCATTTACTAATCTAGAAAATCAGTAAAACAGTGAAAACTCGGAGCCCTTCTACTTCCTTCATGCACTGGAAGCAGAGATTTTTTATATCCAACACAAGAGTGAGTTATAGCCTGTATGGTATAATAAGCAACCCTCTGGGAAGCAAGAAGATTGTAAGGAAAATCAACATGTGTTGATTTTTTTTTTTTTTTTTTTTTTTTTTTTTTTTTTTTTTTTTTTTTTTTTTTTTTTTTTTTTGTCTATCATAGATCTGCATAGGGAATTTAATTCTCCAAGGAAGTGGAGGGCACTGTGCTGTTTTATTCCCTGACTTCTAATACCTGGACCAGGGGTGTCTTAGTTGTGTTGTCCTGTCTTTGCCACTGTGGTCTCTACAAAGGATGTATATTTTCAAAGAAATTAAAGGAATGCAATCAAGCTATCAGACTTCAGATGCTTTGTGTCTCTGTGGAGACACTGGGGGAAAGTGACTTGGACTTAGTCCCTCAGAGCAAATTCAAGGTAAAAATAAATGGAGAAAGAGAAAAGCTCTACTTTTCTTTCACAATAGCCCACCTGTCTCTCTCTCTGCAAATCCCATGTACTGTGAGTGAATACTTCCCATAGATTAAGTCCTTGACAGTGATCCTTCCAGACACTGCCCAATTATCTTTGAGGAAAATGTATTCGGTAGTGCATGCTGTCTGAGACACATGGGGAGTGAAAGGGTGAAGTCACAGAAGAAAATGCAAATCCTGGTGGCTATTGTGAAGAGATCCTATCAGTGTGTTCATTTTAGTGACACTGAACATCTGGCATGGGGCTAAGGCCACCAAGTAGGGATATGGTACACAGGAGTCACACACTTAGATGAGTTTAGAGGGCAGACAGATTGTACAGATTTGTGCAGCAGCTGGAGGTCACACCCTAGGGAATGGCGTAGACCAGATGAAGGACAGGTGTGTTTGCCTGAGTGAGCAGAAATTGAGATTCTTTTAAAACTCTGTGCTGACCAAAAGAACAGAATCCACAGTCTGCGTCTAGCCACAGGGTGACAAGGGGCAACAATCTCGGTAAAGACTGAGTTGATTTGGATCTTCAGTTGTTCTTTTCTTCATCCTTTCTCCCATAATTTTGTTGTCCCTAGAAATCAAAGCAGGATAGTTTAGTTTCCATCAGTCTCTCACTTCACGGGCTCTTCATGGCTACTTGGTTACGACAGAGCTTTCCTGGCTCTCCCTTTCTCTGAGCTTTTCTCTTACCGCTCTGTCTTGACTCTGCCTTTTCCAGGAAGTGACAATGCCAAGCTCTCACTGATGAACAAGTACAAAGATAACATCATCGCCACCAGTCCTGTGGACTCCAACCACCAGCAGGCCACCCTCCTCTCTCATACTTCCAGTAGCCAGAGAAAGCGGATCAACAACAAAGCCAGAGGTATCCGTGTCTGATGTTAGGGCTTACACTAGGATTCCTGGACATGGGCAGAGGCAGGGCGGTTAGCACTGGCCACCCCCACACTTACTCACAACTAGGAGGTGCCAATTAAAAGCTATTCACTCAAATAAGTAAATTTAAAAACCCTTTAATCAATTCCTTTTACCAACAACAACACGTGCTTAGGAACAAATTGAACAAGCATAAAAGATGTGTGTACAAGACACTTTATTGTAACACTGTTGGAAAAAGAAAAAAGTAAAAGTAGCTTCAATGTTCATAAGCATGAAATTGGCTCCCTCCTGTGTATATCCCTCCACTGGCCAACGAGTTACCATGTGATCCTTTAAAATGATAATATTGAGCTACACTTGTTAATATGGAAAGTTGCCCACTCACCTATTAAATGGAAAAAAAATGTTATTATAAAAATAAAAGGCAGAAACTAATGACATCTAAAGGGATGATTAAAAAAAACCCTCTCCATTTCTGCGTCAGAAAAAGACAGGGAGTATATATTTTAAATGTTGGGGGCTAGGGAGATAGCGCTAGCTCAGTGGAATAAGTGCTCGCCTAGCAAGCACAGGACCTTAGTTCAAGCCCTGGTACCACAATAGAATAAGATAAAATAAAATAAAAAAATAAAATTATATATATACATATATATAAATATATAAAAATATATATAAATATATAAATATATATACATATATAAATATATATATATATATATATATATATATATATATATATGTAGTGTTAAATGTTAATAGAGTTCCTTTCTGAGTTAGAGTATTTAGAGGATACCACAGTTGTTCTTTTACATATTTTCTATATTTTCTCTATTCTCTCATTTGCATGAAATATGTATTAATTGAAGAAGCAGAAAAATAGCACAAATGTGTGGTTTTCTTCCCTGCCAGTGCATCATTCCGTTCTGTTAAGCAGAACTGTCAGCGAGCAGCCTCACCCCTGATGGCAATGTCCCTTTCCTCCTTCTCCCACCCTGGAGTCCTTTCTGGAAGGCAGAAGCTCTGGGAAACCCCCGTCTCCGTGGCTACTTCTCCCAGATTGTTAGGCAACGCCCTGTTATTTCAGTAGGCCTTCTCGGACCTCACCCAGTGGCTCGGTGCCACCCGGACTACCCTGCAACTGTGGTCTCTCACGTGCTTCTTTTCCTTCTAGCTGGTTCTGCCTTCTTGAACCCTGAAGGGGACTCTGGCACAGAAGCTGAAAATGACCCTCAGCTGACCTTCTACACGGATCCCTCCCGCAGCCGGAGGCGCAGTCGAGGTAGGAAGTGTGGAGGGTCGGGAAGTCGGGCTGGTGTGGAGGCAGAGAAAGCAGGAGAAACCAGGCTTGCCGCGGGCTCTGGCAGCCAGAGCCGATCGATGCAGGGCAAATGTTTGCACCATGGTTGGTGTTTCCTCTTAAGGAAGAAAGAAGAAGAACCTAGAGTGGAAAATTTTAGAGAATCATCTCTCCCAGATAATGGCACTCTCAAACAAGTTTTCAAGTTGTTTGAAAGGCTATTTCTTGGTCAGAAGACTCTCAGTTCCTTCTGGAAGCCTCGGGAGTCGCATTTGGTTGTTGAGACACAAGAAATAAAGTTGACAGTGTGTGCTGTATGTGAAAAACTGGGGACTATTTGGATCCCTTGCTTACTCACAGACCATGGGCTTTGAATTGAGCTTGACAGCAATGTGGGGTCGGGGCAGAGAAGCGGCACAATGACCTAAGTCTGGCTTGGCCTGCTGAGTCCTTACCCCCCCCCCCCAAGCTGCAGGATTTTAGGACCTAGGCCTCCAGCCCCCGCTTCTGGCAGTGTTCAGAGGGCTAGCCCATGCTCAACAACATTGATGAGGCTATCTTTCTTTGCAGCCACTTTAGAGGCCACTCCATGGTAGTACGAGTGACTCACAGGTGGCAGATGCAGCTGTCATCAACCACGAGTTTACTAGTGTTCCCGTCATCTCTGCAGGAGTTCTGCATTCAGATGCTAGTGAGCTTCACCATTCACACTTGCTGGGTGACACTGGATCAGAGCAACAACTTCTCTGCGTCTTGATTCCCTCATGCAGCACATGGGTTAACAGTGCCTTGGGCGTAGGGCTACTGTCAAGATCAGATTACACCGACATGCATGGGGATTGGGGGGAATTCCAAAGCACTGTGAAGCCTCTATTGCTGTACAGTAGTTGGACTTCTCTGTAGTGCAGCTTCAGGCTTGCAGAGTGCACAAGTCCAGAAGTTTTAGACAGGCTGCCCTAGTGGTGTAGTAAGGGCCACTACAGTGCTGCTGCTTGGGCAAGATGCACCCTAGCCAGTGCCCAACCCGTGTCCAGAGAAAAGACCCGCTGGCTCTGTCCTGCATCTACTTGCATTCTCCTCATACAGGGGATGCTCTTTCTGGCGACTGCAGAACAGCTGCCTAATTCTAACTTCAGGCTTGTAGACTTCACTGTCATCAGCATTGGTGGACCTTTCACCATTTCCCCACTGAAGAGAGCAGTGGGGCTTAGGGCAGCCTCACTCTTGAAGCCTCAGTTTCCCTGGGTTAAGATGGTGAATGAAAACGTCTCTCTCCCCTTCATGCTCACCCCACAGAGCAGATGCTCAACCCAGTCCCACCCAGCTTCAGCCCCATTGGAGCTAACCATACCCTGCTTTCATGAAATCCTATTTAAAGAAAGCCATGGTGTTGAATTAGAATGTGTCTCTTTAGAGTATAAAACTGTGAATAGCCAGCTCTCTGAGTACATCACCTGCTTACTGTTATTAACTAGACGGTAAGCCTCTTAGAGGTAGAACATGCCTAATTATTTCTTCAAAGAGCCTAGGAAAGGATTTTACCTATTATCGGTGCCTGTATTTATTTAATTGGAATAGATATATCTATCAAGCCAGCGAGAACATTTTAAACCTACCTGCTCTGGGTCAGGCTCCCTGATCAGTGGTAGAAACATAAAAACACTGGACACTAATAAGACTTCATTTAGTGATATTAACAAAGTAAGAGGCGCACTCAGGAGAGAGAATAGTAAACATCTGCATGGCAGAAGACAACAAAGAAGAAAATAATTATAACCATGTTATATACATTGTAAAGGATTCCAGAAAAGAGGGAGCTAAGGTAAGAACATTTCAGTAGAGGGAAAGAGCCCTCACAAAGCCTAGAGGGCATAAAGGAATATGAAGTTTTCATGGAAGTCAAAGTAGCTCAGTACAGGAGCTTTGCACCAATCATAAAGCAAAGCATACTCGCATGGTAAGGAAGAGGCCCAGGAGCCGTCTACATGCCCGGTGTGTGTTGTTTAGCTTGCACCTGTTTCTGTGGGCAAATAGGGAGCCACTGAGATTTGAAGCCAGGGAGGGATGCTGCTTTTTGAGTTAATGATGCAGGCGGAAGGGGCAGACAAGACTAACCACAGCAGGTGATTGCAGCAAGGGCAGTTATCTGTAAACAGGGAGGGCGCTGTGTGCTAAGAGCTGTAACAGCAGAGTACTCGAGGACCAGAGGAACAAGGAATGGGTGCCAATGTGTTCTTGAAGGTTTCGGGGAAGTGTTTACAGGGAGTTGTTGTGTGAGCAGCCTTGAAGAGTAGGTGTACACCGGGAAGACGAGGTGACAAAATGACCTTCTGTGGAGGAAGAAATAATACGTGCGGAGTCACTGAGACATAAGCAATGATGGCTGAGTGAGGCACTGACACATAGTTCCTGGAATGAAGCTGAAGGTGCAAGTGTGGGAGCTGCTTAGACAGTAACAGGACAGGAGCCAGAACAGCCAGAATGCACTTGGCCTTGACGAAATGGTGTGGCTTGGGCCTGCCATCTCAGGCGGTCACTGGGAGCTTGTAAAGAGCCCTGCCCTGGTCAGCTCTGCTCTGTGAAGTGCCCCTGTGGGACAGTGTGAAGGTCAGGCCAGAGCTGCCGAGGCTGCCGCAGGGGGACAGGTGGATGGCTCCTGTCACAGCCTCGGGATGAGGTGAGGAAGAGACACAGGGAGGACAAGACTGGAGATGAGAGAAATGATGGGCGCAGCAAGAAGATTTAATGGCAGTGGTGGCAGAAGGGTGCGGCTTGTGGGCAAGAGGAGCGTGTTGGACATGACGGAGGTTTGCGATTTGAGAAACTAATCCGAGAGCAGAGCTGTGTGCTGGGCAACAGAAATAGGAGAGGGAGCTGGATGTGAGGGAGACGCTAAGTCCAGCTTTAGAAGGGCTGTATTTTAGTGCCCAGCAGATGTGCTGCTGACGGCTCTGCTGCTCACACAGGGAGGGGCTGGAGATCTGTACGTGTGGAAATAGATGCCGCTCTGTGCAGATACTGGCTGGATCCACGTGGCAATGTCAGAGGAAACAGGCTGCCCGCTACACTTGCACTTTACCTCAATAATGAACATCAGCACAGAACATAAGAGCCCTCAGTAAGGCCTTCGTGTTCTACTGCCTTGCTTTCTTCCCTTCCCCCGTTGATTCTGCGTCCATAAGAAGGGTCCTTCTGCTTTTAGCCCTTTATCCTTTCCATCATCCTTTCCTCACTAGAGCAACGATCCCTAAGCAAAAGAAACAAAAGCCAACCCCGTCCATTCCCACCTGTCTTCACCTGCTTGAGCGTTTCCTTGTCCCTAGTAAGGATGCTTGTCTTCCATGATTACAGAACAGTGGGGCGCTTTCTGGTCCGACTTCACACATCTAGAGGGGGTTGCTCTGTTTCCTTCAGTCAAGGCTCCACACAGCAAGGGTCACCTGGTAGAACTCTCTGTCACAAAACAAGCTTCAGCTCTTCCTGCCTCAGGAAGCACCCCTTCAGTCAGGGCTGTCACCCTGACACTGAAGCGCTCAGATAGAGCTCCCGCTGTGGACAGTGATGGAAACGCAGAGTAGGGCTAAAGCGTTCTTGCCTTAGCAAGCCAAGTAGAGGGAATGAGGCCTCTTTTATAACTCCTCCTGTGAACCTGTCCCCAGAAAGGATGTAGCAGATTGGCACCTACCTCACCTTACTGGCCCTGAGGGTCATCAGTTGGCCAAATTCTCTCATATTCCAACTAGTTACATGTTGTGTATTAGGATGAGGATCAATGCGGTCATGCAACCAGAAACATTTCTGGCCCTGTAGGTTAGGTTTGCCTACCATCTTTATTTGCCAGGCTGGACAGCAAAAGGCCGTGTTGGACCTTCAATGCCAAGGTTTTGACCTACATACATGTCTTGTTTATTTTTCTCACTTTCAGTGGGTTCTCCCAGAAGTCCTGTGAATAAGACCACCTTGACTTTAATCAGCATCACCAGCTGCGTCATTGGCCTTGTGTGCTCCTCTCATGTCAGTTGTCCTCTCGTTGTCAAAATAACCCTGCATGTCCCAGAGCACCTGATCGCTGATGGTAAGCTCATTTTTCCAATAATTCATCCCCCTTCCCACCCTCAAAAAAGAAGGTTTTTGGGTTGGGGAAAAGATAGCGAAGTCCAAGAATCACCATTTCCTATGAGTATAGTATGGGTGGGACAATAAATCCAACTAGGTAAGATTTAGGAAAAGGTGGCATTGTTCACAACTGTCACCCCTTCTTTTTCTCCATACTCACTCTAGTTTTAAGTAAGCCCCTGTCTTTGAGAGAAATGCAAAACACCCTGGATGCTAACAGCTAGATCCTAAGTTTCTCTGAGCCTTTGAGAAAGAAAAACCTGAGTAGTACAGGTGTTTAAGGATCAGCCATGCTTCTGGGTTGCTTTGCCCAGGTGAGAAATCTCTCATTTCAGGAACTTGCTATCAGTCTAAAGTTTAGAAGTAATACTTTACTTTCATCCAGGGGGGATCCCAATATAATGAGAGGATAATGTAGGTTCTGAGAGTCCCTGAATCATTTAAACCCACTACATCCAACTGACTTGTTAATGTCTGTTCTCTCAGTTGCTTTAAGGCTGTAAACAGGTGGGGACTGTTTGCAGTGTGAGAGGGCCTGTTATTTCATGGCAAGTAAAGACAGGCCGCAGGTCCCCATTCCTTGGGTGAGTGCCAGTGCCTGTGGCTGAGGCTGGTGGAGCCATGCCATGGCTGTCACAGAGCTTTTCTGTCCCTGTGTCCCTTAGGGACACTCTGGCATGATGGGCTGGGTCACAGCAGGGGGGACGATATGGCTGAAAGGCCTAACGGCCCTGGCCTCGCAGCAGTCTATGTGATGTCCAAGGCTCCATCTGCTCGTTCCTTGCTCTGGCACTAATGACAAGCAAGGACTGGTGGGAGGAGCATCTCGGGCTGGGACTTCCTCCGTCTTCGGTGGCTTGTGTGTGGCTCTCACACTTGCACGTGCAGACACGCTTCCCCTCTGTCACCCTGCAGGGAGCCGCTTCATTCTGCTGGAGGGGAGCCAGCTGGATGCCAGCGACTGGCTGAACCCTGCCCAAGTGGTTCTCTTCTCTCAGCAAAACTCCAGTGGGCCCTGGGCCATGGACCTTTGTGCCCGGCGGCTCCTGGACCCCTGTGAACACCAGTGCGACCCTGAAACTGGTAGGCAGGAGCACTGGGAAGAGGGTAACTGTCAGAGAAATCGTGCCTCTTGCAGCCACTTCCTTGGAACTCAACCCCACTCTCTCACTGTCATCATAAACACAGACCATGCAAGTTGCCAGTATGAGGTTGGGCCACCAAGCATAAAATGGGCAGGTATCTCCTGGGAAAAGTCCCAGCAGGATCCTAGCGCAAGGCCCAGTCCAGCAAGACCAGTCTAAAATGACCTGCACAGCCCAATGGTCATTCATCTAGCCCGACCACAGGGACTAGACATTTTATGGTATAAAATTAATGCACATTGTGGCAGAAATTTTATAAATGTGCACACAAGCAAATTTTACTCATCTATCTTTCTACTTCCTGGATAACTCCATTTTAAAAATATTATATTTACCTTTCCAAATTTTTCCCTATTTATGATTTTTAAGGGCTTATTGGGAGCATATTAAATCTACTAGACTTCTCCTGCTTTCATTCACTCAATATTTTAGTATAAGAGTTTTCCAAAAGTATGTAATAATCTTCATTAATATGATTTATTTTTGGCAGTACTGGGGATCAAACTGGTACCCTTTGCATGCTAGGCATGCATTCTGCCACTGGGCCACATGCCTCAACCTCAATTGCATGCCCATTTGATATTCCTTTGTGTCTTCATCATAGCTCACTCAAATAGTCCTCTTCAAAAAACAACAACAGAGACCCTCCAAAATCAAAAACAAACAAACAAGCCAAAAAAGGGCTGGCCAAATAGCTCAGTGGATTCAAACACCTGCAAGCATGCTCAGGGGCCAGGGGTTCTAACCCTGGCTTGCTGTGCTGGGCCCACCCCAGGGCACGCTGAGACAGCAATTGAAACTGGGCATGGTGGCGTGCACACCTGTAATCCCAGCTCTTGGGAGGCTGTAACAGGCAGATCTCCACAAGTCCAATCTAGTAGTGAGGCCCTGAACACTGTAGACCCTTCCCTAAATTACAACAACAACAACAACAAAAAAAAAAAAAAACCTCCTCTATTATTTGACATTTAGAATGCTCTAAAATTATAATTGTTGTATCATTAAAAAGAATATAATTATACATCAATGCAAAGGACATGGCAAACTGGTTTTTTAGTATAAGACATAGAGCAAGATAAAGATTACTGGTCAGATACAGAGAGGACAGACATCTTTAAGTCCATCAGTGGAGTTTGAGTGCCTCTGAGTGAAAATCTGAATTTATTCCTAGCATGAATGAGTTTTGCCCTGATTTTAAGCTCATGTAAGTCAAGGAAACCAGATCTGTTATTTCAACTTGCTGGTATGTTTGTGATAGGGGCCTTTGTACAGGGTATTCTTTATAAAACCTGTTTCCAGTAGGTTAAGTACCACAGATCATTACTTCCCAGAGAAGTATGACTCCTTAAAGCATAGAGACAAAATTTCTGAGATAAAGTATATGAGACCTCTAACAAAACACTGCTGAAATTAAGGGCCAACCCTTCAAGGGTTTCATGTGTCACACATAACCTCCACACCTCTCTCTGTCTCTCTGTCTCTCTGTCTCTCTGTCTCTGTCTCTCTCTCTCTCTCTCTCTCTCTCTCTCTCGCTGGCTCACTCTCGCTCTCACTCTCTGTTTCTGTCTCTGTCTCTCTCTCTCCTCTCTCTCCCCCCCCACACACGCACGCACGCACACACACACACACACACACACACACACACACACGCACGCATGCACACACACACAGAGCTCTTCAGGCAGAGAGGAGAGATCTTAACCAGTGTTTGAATCTAAGCTGTTTAGCCCTTCTGCTGCAATCCATTACTAAAACTCTTTGGGAAAGTATCAGGTAACTGTGACATCTAAAGTTCATGTTCTCAGGTTTTAAAGTTATTTACCGTGGGCCCCTCACAGAGATTCTAGGTCCCCATATGGAGGAGAAAGTACAGCATTTTAAACATCTGATGTCTAAGGCTGTGCTTACTTGCTGCTCCTCCCACGCTGTCAGGCAAACACCAAACCAAACAGATGGGCTATGTACCATGCTCGAAAGCTAGTGAGTTCTGAAGAAATTAGAATGAGATAATCTCAGAAGTGGGGCCTCTCTGTGCAGCTAAGCTGGTCTCTGCTACCCTCATTCTCCAGCTTGTTTGAATTAGGAAGATCTGGGACAATCATCGCTGTTAAATTTTCCTCTGAGAGAAGTATGGTCTCTGGAGAAGATGCTGGAGACATTCCGGATGCTTCCATTTGGGCTGTAAAGAACAGGAAGCAGCTACTATTAATTATATGTGGGAACAAGAGGAGATCAACATTCTTCACTTGGAGAACTGCCTCCTCTCTTCACATCAGCTCTTCCATTCCTCTAGAAATTACATGATTTACCCAAAGTCCCAATGCTACCTAACATGAGAGTCTGTATTTAATCTATCATGAAATCAGAACAGAAGAGGGATTATAAAAGGTGCTTAGTTCCCTTAGACCTGTCTGATATGACCTTTGTCACTCAAAAATTCTACAGCAACAGACCATTATTGTGTGAGCAACCCGCTGGTCTCCAGGCAGAGCTTTCACACCAACCCTTCTATCCCTTGAAGGTGTCTGATTTTTTTTTTTTTTTTTGATATGGAGAATTGAACTCATGACCTTGTGCTTGCCAAGGAGATGCTGTACTCACTGAGCTACATCTGTAATCCCAAGACGTCTCTTTTCTAGTACTTAAATAAAAACTAAAAATAACAGAGGGAGACCAATGCCCCAAAATGGTTCTCCAGTATCTGTGACAACTTAGGAACCCTTATGAACTTCCAACTGGAAAGCCGTGTTGGAAACAGATTAAAAATAAGAACCAGGGCCAGAGGTATAGCTCAGTGGAGGCTGCCTGGTAAGTGTAAGGTCCTGCATTTGTTTTCTGATTTATATATATATATATATATATATATATATATATATATATGTATATATATATTCAAGCCCCACAATAGAACTAAGATGCAACATCTTCATTTTTGGTAGCAACTGAGAAACGATACTGCAGACACTTTTATTTTCATTAATGCTGGAATTGGAAAAGCCCCCCTGCCCCACCCTCTTTCTTTCTGCACATGGAATGATGTGGTCATCCCACACGCTCATCAGTAAGAAACTTTCTCGCCTCCCACACTCCATCCTAGAGCCTTTCTCCAAAGAGCTGAGTGTGGGAATTGGCTTCAAGTCAAATTGACATTATTTTTGCGTCCTCCAGCTAGCTTGCTTGGAAATGTCAAACTGTTGGGACATGTGCTTTCCAAGCCGTGCTGAAGGGTCTATCTATGCAGCTGTAAGGAGCTGTGCAAAGGTTCTTATGTACTTTTTCACACACACACACACACACACACACACACACACACACACACACATTCAGTCCATGAAAAGCAGCAATCTCCAGTGCTTAGAGGTCTGCTCAGGCATTCTTCCTAAAATTATGCCTAATGTAAGCATCTATATTTTTAATAGGGCTTTTTATTATTACTATTATTATTATTATTATTATTATTATTATTATTATTATTACTATTATGGCCTTCTCAGCTTGCCCTGTGGGAGAGGCTGGCACAGCATATGGTGCTGGGGATTGAACTTCAGTCCCTGCAGCCACCTAAGCATTCCTAAGCAGGTGCTTTAAACCACTGAGCCATCCTGCCAGCCCCCTGTAAGCACATATTTACCTGTCACTTGCTCAGTGCTCCAGAATACCAAGCGTGGGAGACAGAAAAACCAATTGCTAAAGATGTACACATCCTAATCTGTAGAATCTCTGCGTGTGTTATGTTGCCTGGCAAAAGAGGATAAGTGCAGGTAGACTAGAGACTGCCAAGCAACTGCCCTTTAGGAAGATTATCCATGATTATCTGGATGGCCCCATGCATTCCCAGTGATCCTTCATGTCAGAGAGGAAAGGGAAAGAGGAAGTCAGAGTGCTGTGATGCGAGACAGACTCCACCAACCACTGGAGGCATTAAGGAAGGAAGAAGGGGAAGCCAAGAAATATGGGCAGCCTCTAGAGATGGAATGGCAAGGAAACAGATACTCCTAGCGCCTCTAGAAAAGAAGACAGTGTTGCAGATACCTTGATTGTAGCCCTTTTAAATCTTTGTCAGACTTCTGTTTTCCAGAATGATAAAATAATAAATGATAGTGTTTTAAACCACTAAGTTTGTTTCAATATTTTACTGATGATAGACAACAAATACACTAAGGGATTAGAGAAGACAAGACAGAAAGGGCAAGCCTAGTAGTGCTTCCTCTTCAGATCTTTCCATCCCAGATCTAAAGGTACATTAGGATGCCCTAGAAGGACTGGCATTGGAGGAAAATTTTGGTCTGGGTTCCATTCCAGCCTCCCTACATTTGCATTCTAACAACATCCTACCCAGGAAGGATGAATGATATCTACAGCTCTTCATTCACTGCCTGGAATATAATAGGACTAGAAAATGATTTACAGACATGAAAGATCTAGATGAATGTGGGCATGCCTGAGAAACGTCAGGCATGTGCCCCAGTGCTTGCAGTTTTCAATCTTCTGCTGAGCATTGTGACCTTCCAGAAGATCTCAACCTATGACGACTCATGACCCTAGCAGATGGTTGCTTGGTGACTCAATGAGTGAGGATTAGATTTAACTTGCCAACAACTTCAAAAACCATATTGAGATCTTTCTTCCCACTACTCTTCTGGGTCAGGGAAACCAGTGTAAAATGTCTAGAAAAATGGTTTTTAGTAAAAGTAAGGATAATGGTCATAGGCAGTTCGTTCACTATGTATCAGGCACTGTGCTTTACTTAAACTATGTAATTGAAACTTCATATAAATGCTATGAAACAGATGCTATTTTCATTCATTTTGTAGAGGTGTGAGCTAGTTGGTCCAAGATCATTTTCCTACTTAGTAGCTTCTCTAGTCTTTAAAGTCAAGGTGCCACACACTGGAACTCTCACTTCTGATCGTTTTGCTACCCTTCTCTCAGGGATCGCCCTTCCCAAAGAACCCCAAGTGGCCACAGAGAGCTCCTACCCTCTGATGAAGGCCTTAGTCAACTGAGCACAAGCATTATCTCTCACATTCTCTATGTTTTACCTCCCTCTGCATTTTTCTTGTCCAGGTTAACAGACCTCAAAGCACTAAGGGTGTATGGCTTTGTACTCTGTGAGACCCTTCTGGAGGCTGACTCTTCTGGCATCTTCTAAGTTTTGTTCTCTCTCTCTCTCTTTCTCTTTATGTATATTTGCTTTGATTATGTTTTGTTTCTGAGTGTTTTGTTTGTTTTGTTTTTCCAGTACCAGGAATTAAACTCAGGACCTTGTGCCTGCCCAACAAGCTCTTACTCTACTGAGCTATCTCCCCAGCCCATATGTTTTGTTTCTGGATAGAAACAGAGACTACTTGGTTTCAATGACTTTCCTCTCCACTCCTTTCCTGGCTTTCCTCTGCTATTTGAGCAGTGTGAAGACCTTGTGCACCTGCTTAATGTCGCATCCTCATTAATTGTGGCCATAGACCACCATTGTTTATTTTTAAGGCATATAGCACATATGGCTCTGTAAGAAGCATAGACTTCCAAATTAAGTCCAATTTTAATCTCTGTCTACAATGTTCACTGAAATCTCTTCTGCCCCAGCTCTTTCCACAGTGCACACCCAACCAAGTTCAAGTGTGTAAACTGGATAACGAGTGCCAGACCATGTTGCCAGGCAGCCAGCACTCACCACTTTGCCTGCTCTGGCCCACTGTCTTTTCTCGCTCTAACCTTGCCTGGGTATTCTTGAACACAGTTTGGCAGAAAAGCTCAGCTCTTATCTTACTCCTGAACCTGGATTTCTCACTCACTGCATGCTCACTTTTGTGGCACCTTTAGAGTACTGTTTTTTAGGATGAACTGATACAGGATTCCTTCTGTCTCCCCTCCAGAAGGTGTGCATGGTCATGCTGCTCTAAGCCTGCCTCATGCCTGGTGTCTCCATAGAGAGGGATGTTACCAGTTAGATACTGCTTGGATCAAATGCCTGGTGAAGATTTCCTTTTATTTATTTTTTAGTTTTTTAATCACTATGTTTATTTTTTTATTTTTTTTTAAATTTAACAATGGTTATATTACTTATTTTCATCACTAGATCAGTTTAGATTAGTAGATATTGGTGTATAAGATTGATCAAATAATTAAACATTAACATTTTCAATAAACATTTTTTTTTTCCTCTTTTTTTTTTAACGGTTGACACATTGCATATTGTCCTCACAATAGTTTTATGGAGCACAGTGTATGGGCATGACCCACCTTCCTATTGATGTTGCTAAGGAAAGAAGAAAAAAAAATTCTTCTCTTTGAATTAAGAGGAAGCAGATGAATACACAGTCCAATGTTCCACAATTGCAGTGGCCCACCAGTTAAACTTGCAATGTTGGAGGCTATTGATCCAAGCCTCCTACAGCTCATCTCATCAATCTAGCTCTGCATTTCATGCCTCATAATTAAGCTTTTTTTGCTGGGTGATCAAGGGCAAGTCAAAGCAAGAACTGTATAACAAAACACTCATCTTTTGTATCTTCCAAGGTCAAATCCCCTCAGTATTAACTTTGGAACCATATACAGTGCTTTGTAGAACTGTTGTCAGTGTCAGCCTTCGGGATGAGTCATGGCCATTGCTTGGCCAGTTTGCTTTCTGTGAAAGCCTGAGAGAATGTTTTTCTCTGGATGACTCTCCTTATACACACTATAGTTCATTTATCCCTTTCCTCTGAGGTCCCATAATCTCCTTGACCAGAAAATTTGAGACACCTCTGAGTTATAGGATATTACAGCACAGGTTCTCTTATGTCCTGAGTCCTGACTGACCTTGAAGGGCTAGGGCCAAAATATTGGCTATCCTCATAGCCCTTCTTTTTCTCCAGTTTTTGGTCTGTTAACTTACATTCTCAACCCTCCAGCAGAAAAGCTTCATGGTACTATTACTCTATAACATAGGTAACTGAGCTAAGATTTCCTTTTATAGATAGAGCACTTCCAAATCTATGGAAAAAGTTCCAACTGCTACCTGAAGCAGAAAGATGGGACAGGGATTTTGGCCTCCATCTGTGTTTACTTTGTGAAGAGCTGGTAGTGAGCCCAGTCATGCCTGGGAAGCCCTGGCTTCCAGGTCTTTCTTTAATCCTCAGATGGGACCGTGCCTCCGTCTTTCACATGAAGAATGAGAACGGACAAAGGCATTGTCCATAATACCTGGGTACCGTCCATCCTACAAGGCTTTCGTTCTCAGGGTGCCAAGCATAAAACAATGGTGGCACTATCTCTTGAGAGCTTCTCTCTGACATTGTGCTTGACTAAGTGCCTTCTGCAGAGTACACTCAGATCCTGGCTGGGTTCTTCGCTGTGGCCATGATAAGTCTCTTCATTGGATTCCTACATACACCATCGCACAGTCAGCGCCTCATGTGTTCACCACCATCTGTCACAGCAGATGCAGAAACTGTAACACTTCTAGCTTAGGAGGGCATCCAACACCTTTGTGGGGTCTTTAAAATTCACAGCTAACAGTCAGAGCCTGTGCTTGCACAAAACCCCTCTTAAAGTCAAGATTTAGCAGTTGGTTGCCATAGTAACTTTGCTCATCAAGCCTGAACTCCTTTTGGAGTAGATGGTCAAATTGGTCTTGAGGAAGAATACAGAAGAAGGGAGTTTGGTGGTTTCAAGAAATGAGGCTGCGTTGAGAGGCATATTTTGGATATCCTCAAACTAGTTTGTTTTGTTTGGCAATTTCTATTTCTTTGATGTGCATATGCCATTATATGGAACAAAGCTTTATCTGTTATCAGCAGTGTGTCCCCACATGGTAATGAGTGATGGAAGCCTCATAAGGAGATAATGATTACAAAGGCAATTTGAGGAGGCGGATGTGCTATCCAAATGGTGCGTATTGCCGTTATTAGGAAAATAAGGCTCTGCTTGAACCCCAGAATTGTTATTGCATTTATTTTTATATAGCCTACAGTAATTAGTTATTAGTTATGGAAGAAGACTCCTTTTTCACCTTTCCTTTTGTCAAACTGTAGTTCTAGGCAAGGTGTCCAGGAAAGATAATTCTAACAACCAGAGTGATGGGTTTGACAACCTGCTGAGATCACTTCCTGCTTTATAACATCAGATTCATGCCTAATTGTCCATAGGACAATCAAAAGAATACATTTTTTCTAATGGAGAAGTATGTTTGAGCCCTTGACTATTAATTACCTTAAATATTCTGGATGGGGTGATATTATCTCTAAGTTAGGGCAAATGCTTTAATTTATTTATTTATTTATTTATTTATTCTTCCACTGCATAGTATTTATGAAAAGTCTTTCCATTTGGAGGAAATCAACCTTGACCCTGTTCTCTGTAGCTTACTAATCTGGGTTCCATGCTTTCTTTGGATTTGACAAGGTATAAACCCAGTCTCCAAGCATCTTGTTCCTTTTACCTGCTCCTATGCTTCCTGTCTTTCCTTCTATCAGAAAAACAGCTTTCATCGACAAGCCTTGTCATCACCCACCTCACACTGAGCTATATTTTCCTGTGTTTAGCTCGCATCCCCTGACTATTTCCAGATACAACTAAGCTTCACCGAAGTCAGTAAATTTGAGCTGACATTGGGTCAGTAGATTCTATAGCAGGACATGTTACGGAAGCCAAAATTTGCCATGTAGGATATGAATTTCTGGTCTCTAATACTTTCTGTGAAGTCTTCATAAATAAAGAAGTTGCAGATGTTACCTTGTGGCATCATACAGTGCCTTCAGACAGTTGCCTTGAGTGGAACAGATGTGGGGATAGAAAATGACTGTGATGTAGGAATAAGGCCCTGATGTACAACAGTGTGCAGGCCAGTTTTGAAATGAATACTTGAGCTAATATGTCAACAAAAACTCCTATCTCACATGATCTGGTCCCTTCTCAACTGTGAGACCATTTTACTTCACTTTTACTGGGTTCTATCTTCAGAAAGAGAAAATAGTTGTGGAAGCTGTTATTCAATCTCTGCCCTTTGGAAGTGTCTTCCTTGGGAGACCAAGTGACTACATGCCTACTGTCTTTTTTACTTTTCTTTTTTGTCTGTCAATCTTACTTATTATTTGAATTAATACATGTTTATATTACATAATGATGCCATTCATTTGTGAAGAGTTGGTTCATGTACAAAACACTATAATTCACTTTCCACAAGATTGTAGGACTGTTATCTACTCAAGGCAAGGCACTTTTGTTGTTTACTAATTTTGGGAGCTGACCTTGTTTTCCACTAGTTAGACATTAAACAACCAGCTACTGAGCAAGTGAGATGAAGTGTATCAGGATAACTGGGTTCAGTAGTTTGGGGCACGATAACATTGCTTAAGAAATTATTAAAACAAGGAAGCAACAGCACTTTTTCTCTAGATTGGTACTAAACTGAGCAATCAGTGTTGACCTTCTGCTTATAAGTTGGGTGAATGCTGTGGAATCCTGCTTTGAAACACTGCATACATAGTTTTACGTGCACTTCTAGAAGTTTTCTAGACATTTTGATGTGTCAGTGGAAGAAATAATGATAATGAATAGTATCCTAAAATATACAGAACTGTAGATCTTTGTTTTGTCAGCTCCGAAATAATTAGTCCCTCTATACTATCAGTTACATTAATATTATATTGCAAACATTGGATGCATGAGGCATTGAGAAGTTCTGTGATTAGCAAATCAAATAAGCTATGTTAAACTAAATATGTTGGAGTTAAGATTCATCCCTGGGAGCTGCGGAAATAGCTTAGTAGTCTAGGCACCTGCCTGGCAAGCACAAGGACCCAAGTTCAATCCCTAGTACCACATGCTATGCCCATGGCGGCCACCAAAATTAGTGTGGTGGTGCACTCCTATAGCCCCAGCACTGGGGAGACTGAAACAGGAGGATCACTATGAGTCTGAGCTATGTAGCAAGATACTGTGCCAAATAAATCTTATTTAAGATTAAAGATTCAATCCTGAAAAAAAAAATAGTCTAGTTGTAATTGTAAGCTAAAGCAAGATTTCTTATAAAACCATGATAGGTATGCAGAAGGTTCTCTGTGGGCTTGCAGTGTGGCATGGTGGGAAACAGGATCTGGAGTCCAATAGACATAGGTTCAGATATTAAGTCCACCACTGCCAAGCTGTCCGCTATTCCTGCCATTTTCCAAAGCCTTAATGTTCCCTATCAGCCTAATAGAGCTGATAATACCTACTTTTTAAGATTCTTAGCAATATTTGATTGAAAAGCTCCCATATGTGTTCTTTAAACATTTATCAACCGCCTACTCAGTACCTTGAAGTATAATGGGCACTGAAAAAAAGGAAGATAAAAAGTCCCTTCTCTCAAAGTATTGGTGCTTATAGTGCATACATAGCAGGTGCTTTTGTAGGCTTTGGACTTTTCAACTACAGAAAATTGTCATGGACTAGAAAGCTAAAGATTGGTAGGTGTCTTTATTCATGAGAGGCGTATGTGACATACTGGGCTGTATTGTCTTGCTCATGCTATGATTGCAATCTAACCATTTCATGTTCATTTTCTCAAACACAGACGTGTTAATTCACTCATGTTTGTCTTTCTTCCTTTCCACTCTGCTGCTAAGGAGAATGCCTCTGCTATGAAGGTTACATGAAAGATCCCGTCCACAAGCACCTCTGCATTCGGAATGAATGGGGGACAAACCAGGGGTAAGTGAGGGGATGGCAAGTTTGCTGCTTTCCATGTCACTGCTCCCTTACACACAGGCACGACATGCGTCAGCCCTGGGTAGAGGAATAGAGTTAATGGGTGGTTATATTCTGAACAGTAAATGGATAAAAGTGTCACTATGCATTCCCATATTTGTACCATCCCAATGACATATGTATCATCTTTCTCTCCATTTACGAGTCAAGAGATGATGCCTCTGACTAGCAGCCCTACTGCCTCCAGCAGAGATCTGAAAATCAAGCTGTCTCTCCTCCTTTTCCCACCACCAGCAGCCATGGAGATTCCACGGGCACAACTTAGCTGATCATGTTACTGGACACACATGAAGCCACACAGACTCCATTGCAGCCCTCCTAGGGCTTGAGGAGCTTTAAGAAACAGACATGAGCAAAGCTTGTTTTTGCCAGAACTCTCAGCAGGGTGAAAAGCAAAGACTCAAGCAGCACTCTGCCTGGAGTGAGAATATTTTTGCCTGATCCCAAATTACTGTCTCTATGAGTTCTTCACTTTCCCCCAAAGCATGCAGGACTGAAACAAAACACTAACCTCTGCGATTCGTTTTTATCTTTATTTTTTGCATTTTTGAGTGTACCATGGTAAAACATATCTGAAATTTCCCATTTTTAAGTTCACAATCCAGTGACATTAACTCCATCCACACTGCAGATCAGGCAACACCCCTACCAAGTCTTTTGTTGCTTTGTAGAGATAACTTTGTGCCTAGTTTTGGATGTCTAGTCTGCTGTCTGCATTAGGTGGGTGGCGGAGTCCAGTAGAAAGAAAAATGGATCAATAAATGCTAACTAGTAATAAAAATCTGTGGAAGAGGGAAAGCTAGGAGGAAATTAAGGCCAAAGGCATCTTGGAGTGATCACTTGGACTGCAAATGAGATGTGTGATCACAATCTGAGAATGGGGAAAACGTAACAGCCGTGTTTCCAACTTTGCCATGGAGGACTCACATTCGTGAGGTCACTGATGAGCCCTTTCTATGGAATTCTGATGAGGCCAAACCTAGCATGGGGAACGTAGTTCTGGACTCTCCAAGCAATCAATATGGTGACAAATAGGTGAGAGTTTGGAGAGGAACAATAAAAATGATTGAGGAGTCCCAGAGAGTGATTTATGATAAAGAGATAGAAGAACTCAACTCCAAAGACAGCCAGCCGATGACTAGTCAAGGCGTGATAGATGCCCAGAGGCGTTAGAAGGGGGTAAGTGTTCTGAAACAGCTTGAAGTTGAGGGATAAGGACAAGAGAGAATAGAGTGAGAGAAAGGAAATCTGAGTCACAGGTCAGAAAGCTGGCAGAAGTCGAAATGCCATGAAATTTTTCTATTAGGGAAAATGAAGGATTACTCCATTTCAACTGAATTTGAGATCATATCGTAGAGGCAGTCCGTGAAACTCAGAAGGCTACCTAGAATGGTAACTATATACAAAGACTGGTGAGAAGGGCAGAGCACTTGGCTAATATATGCCAAGTGGGAATGAGCAAAGAAACCCGCTCACTGTTCAAATTCTGCATATTTGCCTCCATGTCCTAGCTCCCAAAACATTTGCATTGCTGCTGTGGAGCCAGATTCTTTTAGCTCATATGATGGCTGAAAGCATGAGTTGAACGTGATTACTTGTAGAATGACATACTCCAAAGAGTGATAGATAACCACCTCTCTATATTTATCTCGTAGCCTGAAAACAACTACAAAATATCATTTCACTTCTGCCCTGAATGATCCCGCCTGGCTTTCCACAGTGATTGGATTTGGAGGTTAATCGCTCAAGCCTCAACATCCCTAGCCTTGTAGACAGAACACATAAGGATGGTCCTGAGTTCTCTTTGTAACTGTGCAGGCCTTCGCCATCCCCTCTGGCTGTGTGTGGAGACAGTCCTGGGATGCAGACCAGGGTCTCTAGGGAAATGGTGCCCCCTCCACTGGTATCACTTAGAACAAAGTAAGCTAAAGCCCCGAGCTGCAGGCTGAGATGAACATTAGCCCTAGGAAATAGACAAGGAGACCTAATCTGTTATTTCCATCTTTAACTTCCATTATTCTGTGATCATCACTGTCTATGATGTCTCCTTTTGGACACTAATAAAATAAGAGGACAACTGTTAACAGGGGGAAAAATACCCTGAAAAAACAAAATGTGACTATCTTAAGGATAATGGGACCAAGGCTGAGTTTATATGCTTACAACACAGCGCCAGACAGACGATTGCCTTTTTCCTCCTAAAATGACAAGATAAGTGAAAGTAGAAGATCCCATGCATCTTGATTTAACTCAAGAATCTGATGCCATGTTTCTTTAAGTGAGTCACATGAATTAATCAAAATTGACTTGAATAGAAGGCTGTCCCTAAAATTGAAAACTGACTGACAGGTTGCCAAATAGTGACACATACTGGGATATTATGGAAAAATCAATGATAAGCCTCATTTTCCTGAAAATTTTACTGTAATTATATAGAGAGAAGGTAATCAGCCGACGCAGGTATTCATGTTCGTGTGTTCATTCGTTTTCTGCTTAGCACTCTGTCATTGCACACGTGAAGATAGCTGAGCATTCTTTTGAGGTAGAATAATTATATCCTAGGTTAGTAATAGTTAAAATAAATTATTTTGTGGAGAACTGAGGTTCATGTACCAGGGGAAAACTAGCAATAAGTATTCTTGACTTTCAGAAAAAAAAGAACATTGATCAAGGACATTGATCCAAAAAGCTACAAATATGGTTCTATGAGGCAGAGAAGTCACCCCTATGACTTTCTTCAGTTTCTGCTTGTTCAAAACCCCTATGACTTTCTTCTCTAGCTTACTGGGTGTGTGTGTGTTTGTGTGTGTGTGTGTGTGTGCATGTGTGCTTGTGAGTGGGTGTGTGTGTATGTGTGTGTTGAGTCTAGTCTGTATCTGTATGGTGCATATATATGTATATATTAAATATGTATATGTAGCATTATTATGATTGTGTTGTGTGTCAGAGAGGGCATATGTGAGCCAGTTCATTTGTAAGAGTCCTGTAGCCATTGAATTCCATCATTTATTCTTCCAGTGTCTCATCGTTTCAAAAAATATTCATCCTATTACTACTCTGGTCCAGAGTTTGGTGGGTTGCTATAGCTAGGCGGAAGCAGTCTCTGCTCTGGAAGAAATAGAGTTCTACACTGGTAGATGGGAATGTAAAAGGTAATTATGGCAAACTCTTTTTTTTTTTTTTTTTTTTTGTCTTTTTGAGACAGCATCTTGCTATGCAGTTGAGGCTGGCCTTGAGCTCACTTTTGTAGCCCAGGCTGGTCTCTAACTCGCACCAATCCTCCTGCCTCAGCCTCCTGAGTGCTGAGATTACAGGCATGAGCCACTACGCCCGGCTGGCAAACTCTTAAGAATTATTAAAATGAAAATGGAAACAAAGGTCCATGAGATTCCAGTTTAAGGAATAATTTGGGTGAAGTCAAAGAATCTAAAATAGGGCCCCACAAAGAAGCTGGGTTTTGAACAGTTGTATTTGACAGATGACAAAAGTAATTCTAAGCAAAAGCAACAACATGTACAAAGACACAGAGACATAAGTATAGTTTTTCCAGGAATTACAAATAAACAGCTCAATGGAGTTGAAGAGTACATTTACAGAGGGAAACAAGGCTATGATGGATAAAGAAAAGATCCTAAAGGGATCTCATTTGCTAAGGCTTTGGACACTCAAACTGTCCTGCAGAGGAGCCTAGAAATGTTAGTCAAGACCCTTCATAATAAATGAAACTATCTTTCAAAAAGATGAAATTAAACACATTAGAATTAAACCTGTCTGAAGTGACCAGATTTTATCTATCTAGATTCTCCAAGGAAAACATATTCTTAAAACTCTCCTGTATATAAAAATTTTCAAAAGCAAACAGCAAACAGTGAGAGATCTGGTGACCATATCTATGCAATATGTGAACTTAGGGGATCACAGTCATTTCCTCTTGATGTTCTTGTAAAAAATGCCCAGAGAGAACAAACATAGGCTGAGCTATCCATGTTGATCTGAATGGGGACTCCAGTTGCTCTGGCTCATCCAGGTCTCAGATCCAGGTGGAAGATCGTAAATTCAGTGAATTCATTATGCAAGAAACTCCTATTCATTAAAAGTAAAACTAACATCTAAAAGATTTCAAAGTCATGGGTGACAGATGTGTAGTAGGTCATTAAAGAAAAGGGAGTGTATTATGAGTTTACAGCCTTGGTCTTTGATGTTGGCTACGAAATAGGTCCTTCTCGGCCACCACATCCCCTGGGGCCCATCCACCAGACCAAGGACCTGGAGGCAAAGGGTCTCAACCCAGCGCAGTGGTTTTCCACGCCTCTGTCTTCCCTGCAAGAACTCTCTGAGTAACTGCATGGCCTCCAATCCTTGAAGCTGTGCAGACACAGCCAGGAACTATTAGAGTCTGGATTTGGTATTTGTTTGCTAGGACAGAAAAGATAAATAGAAAATTTTCACAGATGAGAAATGAGAATAATAAATGAGAGCGGAGGAAGTAAGAGAGATTGATTTACATGGAAATATTACAGGAAGAAAAAAAAACAAATGTATTTAGGTATTTTGTAGTTATTAAGAAAGACTATAATAATGTGATTTTTTTTTTGTTTTTTTTTTTTTTGGTTAAATTAAAAGTGTACCCAAGAGCCTCTAGACACATTTTTTTCAGAATACTACAGTTAGATTAAATTCATGCATTGGAAGGTTCTCAGTAAGTAACAGTCTGGTTTCTTATTGTGATATCTCAGCTGCAGAGGGCAGCTCCAAGGAGATTCTCCACTAGAGAAATACAAGCTAGCTCTAGGTTTCATTGCTGAAGGATGGAGATGGTGATAATTCATGAGATGGAAAAAACCCTGCTGTGGAAAGCGAACAGGTACTCCTCCAGGGGTTTCAAAGCTGTTGTCAGGAATGGCCCTGCTCTGCACAACAGCCCCTCTTTCCCTTGCCTGCTTGGGAGGTGGCATACTTAACATGCCACCCTGGGGTGGGCATGCATGCCCGTGCATGTATGTGAGTACACACTCCCTCATTCCAGCACAGGGCGCCTCACCTTCCTATGTCCTGTCCATTGATTCCTACTGCTTCCCAGTGTTCTTCTGTTTCTATAGCTTCTGCCTTCTACCCACCTAGATGGACTATGTATGGATTCTACATCCATTTAAAAGACAAATATCCCAAATACAGAATTTTGGTTTCTCTAGAGGCAATCATGGGGACTCTGTTCACCATAGTTGTCCTGGACCCTCTTCGTAAAGCACATCTATGACAAGAAGTCATGTTATTTGGCCCCGGCTGACTGTGAGTATCCGTAACATTTCCCAGGGGACCCACTCACAGAGTGACGGCAGGGTTCAGAGGAAAGGATCCCTAGGCTTTGGAGTTCAAACTCACCTTCCTTTCTTCTAGCCACCTAGAACTGAGGAAAAATACTTTCTCAGCTGCTTGAGATCCAAAGTCATATTTCACTCGCCGCACCTCTTTAGTGTAGCTAGTGACGAGCCGAGGCATAGCTCTGTTTTTGGGTGAGTCTCACCTGCTCTGAGTGGCCCCAAATCTCTTTAGAAGTGATGCACATGGAGCCCGACAGCCCTGTGTGACATGTGACATTTCTGACTTTTTTTGGTCTATTTTTGACTCGTCATGTGGCTTTTGCCTCTGTACCCTTGAGCTTGTTTCTGAGTCCCTGCTACCCATTCACCTTCCTCCGACCTCTCAGACAAGATGTGCCTGCCAGGATGTGGCTGCTTCGTTATCTCTGGCCACCCTCCTCCCTGCCCTCCAGCCCGGGCTCCATTGTCTGCACCCGCTCCTGGCACTGCCTTGCCTCTGAAAATGGGATTATTTTCCCATTAGCACTCTCCTCATTCTCTCTGTCTCTCTCTCATTATTGTCACTTATTCCTAACAAGGGCTTCCAGTGTATTTATTTGGCCATTTGGCCATTTAGTTCTCATTTTTTTTTCCTTCCCTTCTGCTCCTATCTTGTTTAGTTTTCTGTCTCCATCCCCTCCCTTTCTTCTAGGATTCAATGAAAATGTTACTGTCTTCTCTCCCACTCATCTCAGTGGTAAAACAACGAAGAGGCTCTTGGAATTAAGCCTAAGACTTGCAATTCTTCTTCATCACAGAGGCCCTGCTGTACTCTGATTCCAGGGATGCTATCACCCCTGGGAAAGAAAAGAGAACCCTCTTCCCCTTGGGTGTCGGGTAGAAGCTGCCATGACTGCAGACTTCCACCTACCAGCATCCCCTCTGGCAAGTTTTCTGGCCTCACTTTCCACTTTCAGTTGATTGAGAAACCTGCTTTTTTTTCTGGAATTTTCTCAAGTGAAACATGTTTTATTTGACCCATTTTCACAAGAACTCTGTGGTCAGTCAGTTGGATACAAGGAGACACTTTTTCCTTTATAGACAGACCATTCCAGGCTAGGCTTGCCAAGACCAGTGAGCTCTGAGACAAAGGCCACATTTGACCAGATGGGCACTTTTATTCTAATTTATGCCAAAGCTCTTGATGGCTTTGTGGTCATTTGGGGTGATGTCCTTTGCTCCCTTCTATGGGCAATTGGAACTTCATTGGGCATTCAGGGTGACCCACTGAGCAGCTAGCTACTCACGTGTTACTGGGGAAACTCATTTAAAGTAGATTTAGCCTCTAGAGATTTTAATTTCATAGGTCTGCGAGAAGACCTAGACTGCACATTTGACAGGGTCTATCAAATGATTCTAAGGAGAATCTTAGGAATACTTCTTGTGCAAAACCTGAGCCTCCAGGACTCTTGGTAGGAAGGAGCATCCTCTTATTGGTACACAATTCCCTTCCAAGGACAACAGTAGACCAGTGGCTGAGTCTACCCCAAAAGATGCTTGCGTTTTACTGATTAGGAAATGGAGGGTCAGAAACTTGTAATAATTTCTTCAAGGTCACACCGTTGGTAGTCAAGCTGGATAACAGCAAGGAGGTATTCAAGGGGGGTAAATAAAGATTTAAGAGAGGGCTATGCTGAGAATGCTTACTATTCTGAGAGTCAGTTGTGGATGGGAGGGAGATATTGCGCAGTCCACCTGCTTCCTCAGGCAGACTCCTCTTCAACACATGTGCCCCTTGCCCCTCACTTTGGTGACAAGCACCTGCCTACAGTGCTGCCCACCTACCACAGGAGCAGTGACATTCTACACACTGCTGCCTCTACCCTGTCCAGTCACAGCACATAGAGACTTATTTTAAACAGTGCCGGAGGCGGGAACACTCATATTTCCTTCAACATGACCACTAGGGTGAAAAAAAAAAAAAAAAAAAAATCAACCTCAATTTACCCTCCCATCTGCTCAAGAATGGAAGATAAATTGTTTCAATTTTATAGAAATGAATGTTTTATGTCTTGCCTATGCTTTCCAGCGAGTGTCCTGAATTTCTATATTCTACTGAATGCATGAATGTTTCCCAGGAGGAATGCTCCCTGGACCTCTTTCCTTGAGTTTCACTTTCACAATACTAGGGTGGATACTGCCGCTATTTTTCTTGGCTTTGAAAATTTTGGCTATTTATCTTTTTTAAAAAGATCAATAGAAAAAGAAATCCACTCATTATCCCATGCTTAGAGAAAACTTCCATTAACATTTTGGCGTATTTCTTTCCAATTTCTTTTTCTATGCATCAGAAGTTTTGCTTCCCACCATTTCCTCAGTTCTATGTATTTTCTGTTCTCTCTTACAATTTGACACTAAGCTTGCATTACTTTTAGAAGCATGAAATGGAAGTTAAAGAACAGAAGGCTAGAAGAATGTCTCTATGGTACAGTAATTTTCCCCCAGTGGGGGAAACCTTTTCCATGGGGAGGTTATTCCTAATGTCTCACCAAAAGCCTTCAATTTTAAGTGGCTCCTAGTACAAAGAAAGAAGTTGCTTAAAATCTAGCATTTCAGTCAAACTTCCTTACTGTTAATGATAGTTAATGCCACACATGTGGCATGATAGTTAATGCCACAGAACCTCAATGTCACTGAGGCCTGAGTATTCCACCACACAATGCTAGTGAATTGAACTCATTTGAAGGATGTGATGCTAGACACTGAGCTAGATGATTTTTTAAAAATATTACTAGTAATCTTGATATTAAAAAATCCTAAAATCTAAATGCTTTTAAAGAGTTGTGAACACAGGTATACCACCTAAAATTCCTACAAAAAATTTAGTAAAAGCAATATTAAATTATGTTTCTTTCCTAGACATGTACTTTGGATTCTTGTTTAAATACTTATAATTACTTCTCTTAACTTTTAAATTTTATACAATTTCAAAAATTAGAAAGCAAACATTTTGTTACAGCACATTTTATTTTGTCTTTCTGTTCCAGTTCTATAAATGGAATACATAGATGGTTAGAAAGTCTCGAAAAGAAATAAAACCCCTCAGAAATAAAAACAAAAAAGACAACCTTATCTGCCTGAAATTCCAGTCCCTAGAATGAACTCATAGTGACTTTGTTTTATTTGTTTGGTAGAATGTTCTTTTAACAAAAATAGGTTCATATTATTGGAAATATTTTATCTCTTGCATGCAGCTACTTATTTGCATATATATGCCTATTTTGCATACACTGTACATATATTTGCATATATGTACACAAACATATATATGTGTATGCACGTGCATATAATGACAAAGTGCATATCCTTAAAGTTTTGTGGCATGTAGACCAGTGTCACGGTGCCAGCCAGCCAGCACTCTCTGATGCTACAATGGGCTCTTTTCATTAAATCATAAAGGAATCCAACATTGGAGTCTCATTTTCTTTTACAAACGGTCTCTTATTGACCTTTCTGAGGGGCTTTCTACACTGAGATGGGCATTGTTGGCCAGAAAAGATAAAGTCAACAGCAGTCTTGCTGGTCAGGGTTGGTCTTTGGATTTAGGACCCCTGGATATGAGGGTTTTTCTCCACTGCTATTGTTCAGAATTGTGAAGAGGCCCCAGAAACAGGCACACAAAGCCCTGCAAGCACATTAGCCCTATTAGCCCTAAAGGTAGTGCTGTCCTGTGGGGCTGCCCACACTCATCTAGGTGTGCAGCTGGGGTGTGTTTCTTACAGTCAAGTGAGAGGGTGACGGTGACTTTAAACGGAGTGAATGTTTGCCACTGAAGGAAGGTCACCAGTGAGAACTGGAAACAGCCTTCCTGGAATTGAATGAAGCCATTACCACAAGCCCAGTACTCCATGTGCCTGGGATGCTGGCGCTCTGCCTGGCAGACACAGCAGTGCCATGGTGAGAGTAATACCATTAGTAACAAAGCTGACATTTAGCTGCTCCTTGCCGTACACTAGCCACTCTTCAAAGAGCTTTTCCTACAAAGCAGCAACTATCATTGTCCTCAATTTGCAGGTGGATCTACTGAATACTTCAGCAATATTTACAGTCCTAGACACAAGAAAAGAATCATAAACTCCAAGAAGGATTTCTCCCCCAGTCTGATCAAGGGCTCTTGCTCCTGAGAGTGGCAAAATGAATGTAAGGGAAGAGAAGGCTGAGATTCAATTGTTTAGGATCCAAGGTCAGAAGCTGCATTTGTTGAAGTCTACTTTAAAACAGAAAGTCCATGACTTGAGTTGAGAATTTCAGAGTGGTGTAGAGACCTAGAGAGAATAGCAAGTCAGAAGAGTGACCTTGGGGCCTGGAAGATAACTCTGTGTCACAAGTGCCTGCCTGGCAAATGCAAGGTCATGAAACCTGGTCATACCAGAAAAAAAAAAAAAAAAAATAGGGACCTTGATGGAGACCCATGCATAATTAATACCATTGGCTGCTGCCCAATTCAGGTAAAAAATAAAGTCACTTCAGTTGAACATTTACTGAGGGACCCCAGCTTTGTATGGGTACAAGAGTCTGTTCCTACATGGCTCATGCTATGGCTAGCATGAAAATCATGGCCAGGTGTTCAAGTCTGTATGGCGCATTGTGGCCAAGGGCCTGGCAGAACCTGCACTGTGGACTCATACAACGATCCCATTTGCCTATTCACAGCATGAATTCAGGAAGCGGAAACACAAAATCTTTGCCGTTGGCAAAGGATCCAGAGCCCTTGCCCAATGGGTCAAGATTGACATCTTCACATTTGAAGCACGGTCCTTCATTTCCTTCAGGCTTAGGAAGAAGATAGGCTGGGACATGCCTGAAGATTTTCTTTCAGGTAGTGTCTTGGATATTGTTAACTGACTTTACTTAGCTTTGGTTAAACTATTTCAGCCTAGCTGGGAGGCTGAGTTCCCCTCACTTCCAAGTATGCTCGCTTGCACATATTTTTTGTGTGTGGTGTGGGGATCAACTCCAAGCATTTGTGTGTGCCAGGCCAGCATTCTGCCACTGAACCACATCTCTTGCCCATGTCTACTGCCTTTGGCTATATATTTGTGGGAGGCAGAAAAGCATCATGGGAAGAAAACAGGATTGGCATGAGACAGACTTAGACTCAGATTTCAGTTCTTAAAAGCCTTGTGCTTTTCACCAACTGTAAGCTTTAGGCCTCAGTTAAATAGGTAAGTAACATTACCTGCTTCATGGAGTTGTTAAAAGGATTATTAAAAACCTAAACAAGATGTGTAGCACTTCATAATATTATATAAACTGTGTAAGTACTCACCATGCAGTGGCAGTAAATTTCCTCTCTGATGACATTTTGCATTGCTTATGGCCTCATTTATGTTCTCTGTGTTGATAACATTGATTTCACACTTGAATGTAGAATAAGCCATCGCAAGCATATGAATTCCATACAGGTACAATTAATGCCTCTTTATATCTTTGAATATATACATATATATAAACATATATATTAACGCACACATATATATGTATATATATATATATATATATATATATATATATATATGCAGTGATATATACATCACTGATCACTGCCTGGAACATAGTAGGTGCTCAATGTCAAATAAAAGGAAGAAGTTTCCATCCTTCTGTGGTTCTTCATGAGCCATGCCTAGTGATTACCTTCTAAATATGATGAAGTTTGGCGTGCTTTGGGCAGGACTTACGTATGCCTCTTTCTGAACCTAAATACAGATCTTATATAAAGCCCTATTAAATTTTAGCTTCCCTCACTGAAGTAGTGAGTCAGCTCCCTAATTTTAGGATGTGTGAGTAGGCTTATCAGCTGGATCACCGACAATTCTAGACACTCTATGTTGGAAGCCCACCACAAGGTCATGTTATCCAACCTGCCGCCTGATGTAGACATCCTTCACACAGCCTTTGTAGCAGATGGCCTCCTGGCCACTGTTTGAACATTCAGTGATGGGTGATGGGGGCTTCATTATTTTCAGGAGCAGTTTTTATTAATGCTGAGATGCAAAGCATTTGATAGATCTTAAGCCCAAATTAAACATGTTTTCCTACCATTTCCACCTGTTTCATGAGCCCTGTCCTTTGGAAAAATGAAGAATGTGTTGGTTTCCTGCCTCTATGTGTAGCAGTACTAGTTGACATGGTACCTTTGTGTAGATCAGAAAGTATGCTGCTCTTCTGTATGGCCAGGATGGATGCCTGTGAACAGGTACACCTGGCTGGCCGCATGTTGGTGTTTCAGGCAGTTGTATCTCTGATGAGGTATTTACTAAACCTTTACTTCTCCATGCCCCTAATTCCTTTCAGTTTTCCTTTGATTGAAAGTAGCCCAAATGTCTTAAAGATCATACTAGCAGACTCTTGCATCTCTCTAATTTGTTTTTATGCTTTCTAGACTATGTTATCTAGCACCGACTAAATAGCTCAATAGAATTAACCATGCCTGTTTCCTGACCTCTATTTTCTATTAATGAATTCTAAGTTGCACTTGGGTTAAGTCCTTTAAGAGAAAATTCATGATGTCTTCTCTTCTGAGTGTGTGTTGAACCAAAACTTTTTCTCAGGGACAGTTGTCAGAAAGAGCAAGTATATTTAAGGCAACAATCCATTGTCTTAACCTAGATGTAGAACTTTTTATAAAGTTCTCTGAAATTTTAGCTTGAAACTTATAGAAGTCCTTTGAATCTTTACTCTGCTGTCCTTTATATTAGCAATCCTTTGTATTTTCTGGTACTTGTAAATTTGTAGCTGTTCTCTGCCACCCATAGCTTCATATTGCAAGGATGAGTTGCCTTCAGTCAACCATACTGGTAAATATTAACTGGAAAGCTCTAGAAATGACCCCTAAGTTTGAAGTTGTCTACTCTTCTGGTGGCATGGTAAAATCTCATGCGTTCATTCTCTGGTTTCTCCAGCTTTTGAATCATTCTGTGTCTATCCAGGATCCATGCTACATACTCTAGCTATTTACTTAGTGACGTTAGCCATTTTAGTTACCAGAACCACTGGCACTTTACCACAGTGCTTGTGTTCACATAACCTCTATTTCACGTGTTTGGTCCACAGTGCAAGAGCAGTAACACTAGCAATTTGGAGAAGTCAAAGAGAAATTATAAAGTGCCTTCTTTGAGTGAAAAAATGAAAGCCCTCTATTTTATCGTGGGTGTTTACACATAGAAAACAAAAAACCTTTCCTACCTTTAGAGTTTGACATTATCCACTGTTTAAGGCATTCACTGGGGGGTCTTAGAACGTATTTCCTGTGGAGAAGGGCAGAATTCATCCATTCAGGTGACTTTCTCTAAGTCTTTGGTGAACTTATTAAGGACAGAACGTTCGAGCCTTACTGCTGCAGGTCAGCCTTGATCCGTTCTTTAGAACATGCCGTCTAGAATTACTCAATCACAGAAATTCATCAAATGTACACTCATCCCACATATTTTCGTGTAGTCCATATAAGAGAGTTTGCCCAGTGACTGACCTTGAATAGGCACTCAATATGTTTTATAATCCAAAGAGTTCAATCATTTTTCAAAATTGAGGAAGATGGCTTCCTCAGTTGTGTCACCCTCTTAGATGCCCATCAAAAGATGGCAGCAGGATTGATCATAAACTCCATGGGGATTCCGTCTTGTTATTAAACAATTCTAACTCTTTAGACATCTTTTCCTGCCTTATGAAGAGTTCCACCAGCAGGACCTTCATAGGGCTCTTACTCAATAAGTGAAGATAAATAATGGTAGCTAAGATTTTCTGGCATTGACTCCATACCTGGAACTTTCCTCATAGCTCTACAGATTTTAATCAACTTTGTCGCTATCCCCTCTTTGTGATTCAGGAAGCTTGATTTCAGAGAAGTGAGGTGCCTTGTGCACAGGTTGCACCTGAAGTGAGTATAACTGGGACTTGCAGCTGTGCAGTCTGTCCCAAGTCCATGCACGAGACTCTTAAGTTGCTATCTGATGAGAAAAGCATAGTGCTCTGTGGATATGCAGAATTATAGGTGCTGTGAGCCCCTCATTTTATTCCCTCACCTCCTCGTTGCTCCCTATGCTGGAGTCAAGTTAGAGTGTGTCAGACAGCTGAGCTGCCTGGGTGCATGTGGTCAGGTAGTAACAGTTCTCCTCAATGACTGCACTCCCCACAGCCTTCTGGGTTCTAAAGCTTTGGGGGACTGAGGTGCTGCAATCCTCTTCTCTGCACCAGCAGCCACTACATGGACTTTCCTCCTGAGGTCTGAGAGCATGTGTTTTTAAAGGAGCTGTAGAGAAAGGGAGAGTTCAACTTGGATACATAGCTACAAGCATCAATGAAACACATCTTGGGGCATACCCGGTGTGTTCAGGGGCCTATAAGGGTGAGATGGGAAGTCAGACATAGGGGTGCAGTTCTATAAGCCTAACTACTAGGGAGGCTGAGGCAGTAGGATCACAGATTTGAACCCATCCTGGCTAACTGAAAGACTGTCTCAAAATTTTAAAAAGTAAGAGAGATCACAATGGTCATGTGCCACCCTTGTGCATGATGACTGGTTACTTTGTTTAAGTTGTAATAGGCAGCATTTAACACGTGCTTTTGATCCACCAAGTACCATTTTAAATGTTTTGTGATATCTGTGAGATTACTTGCTCCTCAGATTAGCATTTAAGAAAGCTGTGGCACACAGGGATCCACAGTAAGCCCAAGAGCACATGGGAAGGACAGAAGGAGACGGAGTGGCCATGGGAGGTACAAGCATCAACAAGAACAGCACAGGGCTCTCAGCAGAGCAGACAAACTTTTATTTCCAGCCCTACTGAACAGCTTGCGCGTAGCCTCTCCACTTTTTCCCAGGCTATTTCTTCCCCCACAATTTCCCTTTCCCCAGTGCCCACTGTTTCCCAAGGCCAGTCCAAACCCCTGCTTCACTTTACCATGTTCTCTGACTTCCCTCTTTGAGGATATCTTGCTCCTTTTCACGGCCCCAGGCCTGTGACAATCTGGTTACTGTTGCCACATTGAGCCCGGTACTATTTCTATCCTTTATCTTGACCTCCCTGTTAGAACACAAGATTATTGGTGCAAAGGCTTATTTCTGAGTCTCATTCTCAAACGTACATAATGAAGATTTGTTAAAAATTGTATAATTACTACTGGTGGGATTTCGAGCATTACGATGTTCAGTCTTACAGGGGAAATGTTTATGTTGGTGGCCAAAAGGAGCAAATGCCTTCATAATGCTTGCAACGCATCCCTTCTGCTGGGGACCTTCTCTTCCTCCTCCTTCCCCTCCTCCTCTTCTTCCTCCTCCTCCTCTGTATGAGCCACACTTCTTAAATAATCTCAATAGTCCTGAATGGTCTAGTCCACTTTAGAGACAAGACCCTTCAATCTGTAAGAATCCAAGCTAGCAGAGTGTAAGAGTTAAAGCCCTATGAGCAGAGATCCTGGATCCAAATCCTGGTTGTACTACTTATTAACTACCTACTCCCCTTGGGCAGATTGCCTGTGCAGATTTAGCCTTCACTTTCTCCCCTGAGAAATAGGAGCCATAATAATAACTACCTGGAGTTGTAGTGATGAGCGTAGCTATCGCTCAGTATTCACAGATAATTGGTTTCACTAACTACACCCCACCTTTAGCAAAATGCAAGGAGGCTCATGTCCTACTATAAATTAGCATATCATTTGAATATAACCTATGCACATGTCCTGTACACTTTAAATCATGTCTAGATTATTTACAACACATAATACAATGCAAGTCCTATGTAAATAATAGCCATATTATATTATTTAGGGAACAATAACAAGGAAAATGTCTGTCATGTTCAGTAGAGATACAATTTTTTGTTTCAGGATGCAGAATCCACAGATGGAAAAGTTGAATATAAAATAATGAAATCATAGAAGGCAAGAGTGTCTGGCTCATAGGTTGTGCTTCATAATGCCAGGAAGCCATGGAATAGAATGGTTGGTGCTATACGAATCAATAAATCTAGCATGAGCGACCAGAATGGCCATCAGGGAGAAGCTTCCCTGGAGGAAAGCCCTGCTTCCATTATTTAAAACTTCTCAACTTTGACCACTGGACAGCAGTCACTGGCCAGGATGAGCTTTTGTTTGATTTGTTTTTAACTTTTCTCCTTTTCTCTGCTTACATCAAAGACATGCCTGCGCTTCAAAAAGCCTTGTCTCTCCCTTCCCTAAATTGTTCTTTCTACTGGCCAAGAGAGGGTATTGTTGGGTACAGATGCCTAAACTAGAGCTTCTTGCCTAATTACACTGCAGTCAGATTTTCCAAAGAAGCCCCCAGCGTGGCAGGATGCCCTCTTTGAAGTCATTAGTCTTCACAGTATGAAGCACACATCATCAAAGACTCTGTTTCCCAGCAACCCTTGCTGTGCCCTTGTGCACCAGAGGATTGCAGAGGGAGGAAGAGAAGAGCCTACATGTGCATTAAATCTGCTACTCTCTGCTCTGGCCCTGAACCTTAATTCCTTTGAACTTAAGCCCGGGGAGAAGCCTAGTGATGCTATTCCAAACACTTTCCTGATTCTTTCAGTGTTCAACCAATTTATCAATTAAACTTGTTAGAGTCAGAATTGTAGAATATAGGGTTACAGTTCTTGTTGGTACTCTAAGATATTATAGATATGGTGTTGGCAAGAGACAGACCCTGACTCTGAGGATCTCGATGTTGAGAATGTATTTGACAATTACTATGACATGGAGCTAGGGGTATCATTATATGTGACTTTCTGTTTTGTTGGCTGACTCAAAGCTACTGTGCACGAAATAATATTTAACAAAGCCATTTACTCTAAACTCACTGATTTCAGTGCTGAAATCGAAGGACTCTGACCAGATGTGCTTAACCTGCTCTGTCTTTGGAGAATCAGTTGCTGAAGCTGGGACTACTGAGCAGAAGGGGGGTGGTATGGAATCCAAGTGTTTAGGAAGTCCTGCTGAAGTCCTGCATGAACCTCCCCTCTTCCTCACTACAATGTTCATTTGCATACAGACCCATCTGCACTGGCCAGGACAACTTTCAGGCTGGCACTTTATCTCCCACTGGACCACGGAAATAGGTGACTTGCCTGGTCCTCAGCTCCATTCATTTACCCTCAAGTCTTGCTCTGTAGCCACCAAAAAAAAAAAAAAAAAAAAAAAAAGTCAGTCTAAAAGATCTGCCTATTCTATGCCTTGCCAGAAATTCACAAGTGATCTCCATGGTCAGACAGAAAACAAATTTAGAGTTCTCTAAATGGTCTATGAACTCTCTCTAACCTGGTTCCTGCACCCTCTTCAGTTTGCTCATCACTAGCCATTCTCTGCCTGGAATTTTATTTTATAGTGTCACTGAATCTGTTGGCAAGCTACACACCCAGCGCATTACATGATGTCTTTGCATATTTGCTTATGGGTCTATAGTGTCTGAAAAAGGCTTTTCCTACTATTTATCTCTAACCCCAAATTTCTCTTTATTTTTCTGAATTACTAAGTCTACATCCCCATACTCCTTTCTAAAATGTTGTTCAAATGCTATTTGATATTTACAAAGTATCCCTTTGCTGTTATTCTGTGGTACCCAAACATATTTCTTCAGTTGTTTTAAACCATAATTATAGTGATCTGCTAATAACAATAATATGTTCATTTATCCTGCCCTTGCCCCTATTATACCAAGTTTCAATTTCAGTATTGTCCCTTTTAACACAGTGACATCTCCTTTCACATTCAATAATAAGTACTAAATAAAAATATCAATTGAATGAGTAAATGAATGGTTGCCTATGGGGTTATATACACAAGGTCTATTAAATGTCTATGATTTCTTAGGATATTCCCTAGTAGTTAAGTTTCTCCATTCACATAAAAATAAGTCAGTTTTTTTAAATATTTCATTTTTATTATGGTATTCTTTTTAGAGTTAACTCATCTGTCTTCTAAGTGCTACCCAAACAGGGTACATCTATCATCATTCATTTAAAAACATTTACTGAAATCTCAAGGATTGTGCTAGGTACCTGGAAAAAAATAATAGTACCCAACAATTACTTAGGGCTTAATATATGCAAGACACTGTCCAAAGCACTTAATATTAATTCATTTAATCTATACCTCAACTTTATATATAAGCAGGAACCACTACTGTTGATCTCCATTTTACAATGGAGGATATTGAAGTAAGAAATTGTTAGAGTAACATACCAGTAAATTCATCACAGTAGTCTTACACGCCAAATGCAATTACCACACCTGACCTACAGAACATCATAACTTAGCATTGTAATATACTATAGAATATTGGTTGTTTACCCTTGCAATTCAATGGCTGACTAGGAATTTGCCTAGCAGGATTTGCAGTTGAATAGCTGACTGGATTTGCCCAACTTTGGGATAGATGACTACACTGCATGTCATTAGCCCAGGAAAGATAGAAATTCAAAGCACAGTTTCTACTGAAAGAGTCTTGCATTTCTTCTACTTTAAAATTATGTAACCCAAACTCTAAGTTGGACCTAGATGCATATAGACAGTCATATCATAAGTATCCAAGAAATGGAGTTTGTAAGGAAGTAGAGTTCCAGGGCCTCAAGTTCAACGGAAAAGACAAGAAGGAGGAAAAACTAGTGCAAGGTATGGATCAGTGGGCAGGACTCAGCTTCTCAAGAGGACAAGTTTGGATAAATGGAATACACAGCAGCATAGACAGTGTTTTAAATCATTTCATTTCTGTAATAAAATAACATAGGGTGATTGATTAAAAAAAAAAAAAAACATTAGCTGATTTGGCTGTAGAGGCTGGGAAATCCAGGAGCACGGTACTGGCCTCTGGCAAGGGCTTCCGTGCCATGTCACAACCTGGCAGACGGGTAAGTGGACATGCATGAGGCAGGGAGAGAACACTGGGCCAACTCACTTTTATAAGAAATCCACTAACTTACTGGCTTACTAACTTCCTCACTAACTTACTGAGACAGCCACATGAATCCATTCCTGAGGGCAGAATCCTTTTGACATCATCCCTTGATGATCCCACCTTTCAATACGTAACAGTGGTGATTAAGTTTGTAGTTGGAGGGACACTGAGACTACAGCATACTACCATTGCCCTCCAAGTCACGCCTACCTCCCACACAACACATTCGTTTCACCCAATCTTAACTCACTCCAGATTCATTTCAAAAGTCCAGAGTCTCAGAGAATCAGATATGTTTAAGACTGAAAGCCATGATTCATACTGAGATAAGGTCCCTGCAGCTGTGAGACTGCAAAGTCAAAACAAGTTATCTCCTTCCAAAATGCAGTGGTAGGACAGACACAAGATAGATATTCACATCCCAAAAGAGAACAAGCAGTAGGCAAGAAAAGAGAGGTAGTAGTCTCAAGGAAGTCCAACTGCAATGTATTTACGGAACTATTACAGGCAGGGAACCTCACTCGCTTCTCACTTCTCCACCACTGTTTCTGTTTCTGTTGCTTTCACACACACACACACACACACACACACACACACACAGGCACACACACACACCCTTCACACCCAGGTGAGTCTCTGATAAGACTCAACCCTAAGTGAAGATGTAAGCAAACTTCTTTACAACTGTGATACAAATCGACATGGGCATAGATCAGTGCATGACATGCAGAAAATACATCAGCCATCTTAAATCTTGAGGACACTAGGAACCTATCTGATGGAAAGCAGTTTTTTCACAAACTGGGAGAAGTCATGAGTCTAGAAGGGCTCAGAAGAATGGACAACCTAGATCTCTAGCATGCACACTTTGCAGTGGATTTGTGATCCTGCGAGGACCTAACCTTCTCTCTGACAGTGGATAGGGCTCAGGTGGTAATTCCAGGGATGGGGAGCAGCTGTAAGTAGAGACGAAGCTGTGCTTGCTCGCACATGCTGGTACTCAGCCCCTGCTTTGCGGCTAGTTCCTGGGAGGCTGGGGGTTTGAGACTCCTGATGTACAGGATACAAGAGAATGGGATGGAAGAAAGTTGGAGGCTAGCTGTAAATATCTCTGGAATGAATGACTGAAATGATGAGTTGTGATCAATAAGTGAATGAGAAAAACCATTTGGCAGAATGATTTAAATAGGTGCAACTGAGAAAAACAGAGTGGTCCTGAGACAACCCCACCGGTTATTAGAATTATTACATATGGCAAAATGTGAAGGTGCCACACGAGTGAGATAGATGCAGTAGATTTTATTCCACTTGGATTTCTCAAAGGAGAGTGACCCAAAAATAGCTACCAGACTTTGGAGGAGAAGAGAGAAACAAAGCAGTTAAGATTAGAAAAGCCTGATTCACCACTCTGGCTGCTAATCCAGAGGGTACAATTGGCAAACATTGGCAGAGAAAAAAACATGGCCTTAGGTTTTCAGGCCTATAGAACCCAAGAGCTATCGGGGTGTCACATGTATCCACCTCACATGTATTTCTTATGCCTAATCCACGAAATTGCCCGGGGTACACTTGTGTCTGTGCTGCTCTTTGTCTCTGTTAAAAGATCCTTCCATGGAGATCCATGGCTAAATGACAGTTCAAGTCCGCACAGTCACTGGGGCTCTTTTGGTTTATGCTGGTCTAGTAGCTCCTTAAGACTAGATTTAGGCTGGCCAAGTAGCCCAGCAGATTAAAGTGCCTGCAAGAAGGCATAGAAGCTGGGGGTTCGATCCCCAGGTCTGGGGTGCCAGCCCCACCCCCAGGGTGCACTGAGATGGTAATTGAGACTGGGTGTCAATTATATGCCTATAATCCCAGCTCTTGGGAGGCTCTAAACAGGTTAATCACTATGAGTCTGATCTAGTAGTGAGACCCTGAACACCCTATAGACTCTTCCAAATCAAAAAAAAAAAAAAAAAAAAAAGACTAGATCATCCTCTCTTTCATTTTATTCATGTGACACTTAACTTTCATTGTCATATGGTAGGTGTCTGTGTAAGCTAGGGTTTTTAAAATGAAATACTACAGATGAATGGGTTAACTTTTCTTATTGCTCTGGATGCTGGCTGTCCAAGATGAGTGCTTGCGGGTGAGCTGTCCTCCCTGTATCTTGACCCAGTGAAGAGAGATCTGGTGTCTCTTATCCTCTAGAGGACGCTAGCCCTATAGCAAAATGTCTTTATGTTTACAATCTCATTTTACCATAAACCCTTCTTTAAGGTCTCTACATACAGTACAGTTTCATGGGGAACCTGGAGGTTAAATATATAAATTGTTTGTTGGGGGGATGGGGGGGGACATGCACTTCAACCCATGGCAGGGTCCAAGAAACCTCAACTTGATGACGGAACCAGCGAACAAACAGTGATAGATGTTTGCTAGTTTCTGCTGGCATTTGCAGCATGAGAAGAGAAACAGGGGTCTTCTTCACTCTCAGTGTCTCCCTACTTTTGTACCCTCCACCAAAGTAATACACAATGACAGAGATTGCAAAAAAATTATCCTAAAAGAGGTGTCAAAAGTTACTGGAAAGAGAAGAGGGAACACAGGAGTTTCTATTTGCTATCCCCACAGTCGAGGATAATGCTTTCACATCTCCATCTTGACTGCTCCCGCATGTCCAGTTAGGGGTCCTTAATGAGTTTGTAAGCAGAATTCTCACTCCCGGGTTGTCTCTGTAAATCTATTTCACAATGTGTCTTTTTTCCCTTGAAGATAGTATTCAACTTAGGAGGTCACTTCTTCAATTTTCCTCTGTGTCCTTGAGACCTGTCCTTTTACCACTATGGAGAAGTAAATGAATCTGGATGGGATCAACTTTAATTCACTTCTTTAGGTTCAATTTGGTTGCTGGGAAATGTTCCTGTTACTAGCAGAAAATAGCTGCCATTAGTTGGGTGCTTGCTTTGTCTGACAAAGAATTTTACTTACAATCTGCTTCCCTTCTTCCCAGCTATGAACCAAGGATTTGGGCACTACAACAGTCTCACAGGGGCTCTGTGAGAGTTTTTTTTTACTGTCAAAGACAATAGCAATAGCTGTCAGATGCCATGCTGACTACTTTTAATTTAGGCTCATTGCTTTTTTTTTTTTCTAATGACTGCCACATTGTTCAGATGTAAATATGATTAACTACTTAATAAATGTAACTTGCAGATATTTCATGTGCTATGGGGAAGCGGGAAAAATCACAGAATCACTTGGGGAGCTATGAGCCCAGCAAGTTTGAGACCCTTTTTTTTTTCCCCTTCATGAAGTGTCCCTAGTAAGGTTGGCATTATTTCCTGGCCCTTCTATTGGAGGGCCTGAAGATCGGAAGGTCAGTCTAGGTGATTCAGTGGCTTTTAAATTATGGAGGCAATATTTGAGGCAAGCTCTGAGACCCTTTTCTGCAGTGTTGTTTCACTACAGGATTAATGATGATCAGATCTTAGCCTGTCAGAGCTCAAAGAGGCTTCAGCCATAATCCACCCTATTTTACAATCTAGCCCTGTCACACAACTGATTAGTGTTGAATTACCAAGGGATCAGGTCTCCCAGCTCTTAGTCCCGAGTTGTTTCCTCTCTCCTGTGCTCCTCTCACCTCCGACCTTTGGTCAGCCACTCCTTGTAGTTTCCGTAATTTTCATGGTCAAAATGCAGAAGGTGGTTTACTATCTGAAGTAGAGAGAAATGAGAGAGTTTCGGGACGAGCACCCAGTTTAATTATGGGGGCAAAGGGATTAGCTTATGGGGAGAGACAAAGACAGCAAGCATGGGGTGGGAATGTTGGCTTAAGTCCACTTAAATGAGATGTGTTCATGCCCTATTAATATCTAAATGATAAAACAATCACAAAGCAGGATGGAAAAATTACTTATAGCATACAATCAGAAAGTACGATGAGAGGCAGAAAGAAAAAATTTTGACTGATAATGTAACTCTGATATTTATTAGGTGGAGGTGAGGAGCGTAAGGGCAGCGGAGGGGTTTGTTTTTTCTAATTTACGCAAAGTTGGATTGCATAAGCACTGATCGGAATGCCACAGGGCCTGGTTATTCGGGCCTCTGGGGGATTACCTGGGCAATCTCTCCCACTTACAATTTGTATGGTTCCAAATATGTATCTATATATTCATATCTATAATGCATCTGTCTTAATTTTTCTCCTATTGTTTCCTTTGTCAGTTCTGTATTTTCGGTCTCCACTTAATCTGTATCTACTTTGGCATCTCCCTTCCATTTTCCTTTTGCTCTCTTACTTCTTTTTGCCACCACCTCCTCAAGCTCCCTCTGGACGTCATTTCACTCCTGCGATGATTTTCTCTGAGCTTCATCTTTCTCCTGGTCATTCTCCAGTACCTGGTATAGCCCAGGCTTCCAGGCCTCCGTTCCTCTCATTTTCTCTAAAATAGAAGATGAAATTTTCTACCCTGACAAATAGAACAAAGGCTACAAGTCCCTGCCAAAGTTACAAGGACAGCATTTTCTCTTTTTAGGGGTTTTAATTTTAAAAGGAAGAAAAAGTACCAGCCTCCTCCTCCTCCTCCACCTCCTCCTCCCCCAGCCCCTTGCTGTGCTTGCCTGGGGTGCTGGGATCCAAGCTGAGGGACAGCCAGATAAAAAGCCGCTCCTTGGTTCAGATCATCCCAGTTCTCAAGTTCCCTCCCATCCTCAGCTCCTTTTCGCTGCATTTGTCAGAAATCCAGGCAGAAAATGGTAGCATTAGCATTTTTAATAAAGGAAGCTAGAGAAAAGAGAGGCGGCTTGAGAAAACTGAAGGAGGGAAAAAAGCCCAGATCCTCTGACAGTCAAAACTCCCTTCTGGAGCCAGAGAGGGATCTAGAGGGGGCAGGGAAAGGCGGACAGGAGAAGCCACCGTCTTCCGAGAAGCATTCAGGCTGATATAATTGGAGCTTTGAGCACAAGCAGAAACAGTTGGGAGGTGGGAAATTGCTGTGCTGGATTGAGTTTGGCTCAACTTGATACTGAGGCCCCGCATTGTGAAATGTTTTCTAATTTAGCCCATTTTCTCTGCCTTCCTGGAATGAGCCATTATTCGTCCATTACTGGCAAAAATCATAGTCCAGGCTAGCCTCTTCTTTCTTTTCTCTTCTCCCTCCTCTCTTGAACTCTGCAGGAAAGGAGAGGAAATAGGATGGATAGAGGGGCCACACACTCTCCTCGTTTAAACAGAGAAAGTGAGCCACGGAGACCTGGAGGGACTGACATCATCTTTCCCAATTTCGTGTTTCTGAGGCTATGAATGCAAACCTTTAATGGAGTTGCTAGGCTTCTGTTTCGTGTGCTCAGCCGTTGTACCTCTGCAGGATGAAGCTTAATTGGCTCTTTTCCCACTACTAAAAAGGAGGGAAAATATCTCCTTACAGAGGTTACCGTTCTCTAAAGAAAGTGGCAGTGATTAGATTTAATACCTTTGACAGCTGGATAAAAAGTTGCTAAATAAGAATAAATTGAATGCCTAAACCCAGAGTCAATCAGAAGGTAACATGAATCTCGAACACCACAATGAAGCTTCTTATCACAATATTCTTCCTCCATTACATGTGCAACCCTTTTGAGTAAAACAGTGACAAGGGAACTTTATATCCTCAGGTCCAGTTCCATAAAGGGCCAGGACAAATCAAAACTCTGAGTAGTAACCCTGTTCACTTCCGGATTTCCACCTTATTAAGTCATCCAGGATAATGGTAGCTATTTCATAGCTTGAGATTTGATGCTCACCCTATTTTTCCAGACCTTGCAATTTTAACAAAACAGTGACTATCACAGCCAATGTTCCTCACACATGAAATCAATCACTCTAGCCTCATTTGAGCAGGCAGAAAACTGTGCATGTTTGTGCAAACATTTAGCTCCCTCTGGGTTCTGCATCTGAATGTCAAATCTTGATTTCCTTTATCAATGAGCTATTCCAGTTCCCTTTGCCCTGACAGTCATGACCTGGAGCAGGATGCCAGGCATAAGAACACTCATAAAATAACTAGATGCAACTCTGAAAAAAAATTTTGAGATCATTAAACCAAAATGTCTTTGAAAAGTAGAAAAAGGCCACTGAATTTGTATCTCTTAGGTTTCTTCACAAAGTAATTGCTGCTTCTAAGTTTCACATTCAAGAGTAGAACTGACATGAGCTGGAAATTTACAAGAACGTTTCGGTTTGCATAGGATGTAGGGTGAGAGTCAGAGATTCATTTGCAAAGTGCTCTGTTACCAACTGGAGATAACAGGTTTTTTCTTAAGCACCTATTAATTTGAAAATAACCTGAAGTAAGACTTAAACCTTCAGCTTTTGTGATAATGGTAGTGTCCTGGACAGTGTCTATATACCTGATGACTTGAAAGGGAATTTTTTTTTTTTTATAATATTCTCCATCATCCCTTCCTCTTCCTGGAGGCTTAGATGTGATCCTTGGACTAGATTGTACATTTCCACTGCTGCTATGCTATAGTCTTGACTATGATCTGTGTGATTGTGTTTTCCACATATTTATCTCCAGTCCTAATCATTTTTTTTTTGCATGTTTTCTTGTGCCTAGGGATATTTGTTAGTGAATTTGATACAGGTCCCTCAGTTTGACCTATGAAACCTTCTGGAACCCATGTTTCAGAGGCAAACATGAACTCTGTACTCACCCTGATACCTGCTCTTAACTGCCATTATCCTTGGCCTCTATAAAAAGCGTTACTATGGTTGGTTGTCAGCAGTAGAGCACTTGTTTAACATTTTCGATACCCTCGGTTCAAGGCCCAGTAGCACGAACAAGCAAGCACACAAACAGATCTTTTGGTCAAACCTTCTTTCTCCCAGATGTGAAATTTGGGGTCACTCTTCATAGGATGACCCTTCTCCTCCTATCCTCACACATTTTGTTAGTGATCAGATTGTTTCTGTTGCCTTCAGAAATGCCTTCCACACTTACCTGCCTTCTTCTTTTGCCAGAAGAGCTGTTGCCTGACTGAAGGATAACTCACTCACCACGGCCTGTAACTATCCTCAGTGTCTGTCTGACCGTTCCTTCCCTGCTCAGGTACAGCAACTGAAAGGGAGAGAGGAAAGAAAGAAGCACAGAGTCTGGGAGCTGGCGGGTGTACATGGAAGGAAATTGTTTTGAGCACAGTACAGGGCAAGAGGAAGTCGTCCACATGGCTTGTTCAGGAAGAGTTTGGCAGGAAAAGTGGGAAGGGAAGGGGAGGAAGACCTCTGGACTCCACGAGGCTCTAAATTCCAAACGAGGAACTTGGATTTTACATCATGGGAAGAAAGGAGCTACAAGTACATTTGGAGGAAGTGATGAATCTAGGTTACTGTGAAGAAGTATTATAGGAAGGTACAGGGGGTTAAGTCAGCAATGTCCTACTCCTGGCCTTAGATCAAATCTGGGCTATGACTTGTTTTTGTTAATAAGTTTTTGTTGGAACACAACAATACCTATTCATTTATGTATTGCCTTTGACTAATTTCACACTACAATGACAGAGTTATATGGTTGCAACAGAGCCTGGATGGCTTACAAACCAAAAAATATTTGCTGTCCAACTTACTTCAGAAAAGAAGTTTAGTAACTTCCACATTACATCAGAATTTTTCAAGCCTATGACCATTCACGTTTAGGGTTGGCTAATTCTTTGTTCTGGGGTTATCTTGTAGGATGGAGGCCCTTTCCACATGACCTGTGTAGAACATTTACTCCCGAATTTTGACAGTTAACCATATCTCCAGACAGTGCCCAGGCAGGAGAGGGGATAGACATCTCTCTCCCACTGAATACCTCTGTGTTTCATTATTGCGAGATTAGCAATTCCAGAGCCAAAGTAGGAGGCAATCGCGACAGGAAATGATGACAGTAATAACAGCAGACACTTCCACGGGCCTCAGTTCCTGCGTGTCACTATGAGCCCATAAGTGCTTTATGTTTATTAATCCCTTTCATCTTTCCAACAATCCTGTGATGTCGATGACATGCTATTTCATCATCCATATCCAGTGAGGTGAAGGTGGTTGTCACTGTTTCACCCAAGAACAAATGAGACTCGAGGTCAAATACACTCAGAGTCACCCAGGTAACCTGTCAGAGCCAGGCATTGAGCTCAGATGAACTGGCTCCTCAACAAAAGTGGGGCTACCCTGAGTGACACTCAGAGAAAATTGATGCGTCTTGGTGGCATAATGTATATGAGAGTGGTGGAAAACATACGTTTTTTGAGCCATCTCATGCTCCCCACTACCAAATCAATTTTGTTGCACTCTGACAGCAAACAGGTGGGGAACCGCTGCAGGCTCTCTTCACCTTAAACATGTTCCCGCCAACTACTCTATTAATCCCCACCACCTCCCCTCAGCAGTACACGTGCATAAATTGGGTGTAAATGTCTTGTTCTGTTAAGATGCTCGCTTTCCTGTGTTAGTGTTAGTATTCTATATTACTTTACCACATTTTAAAAGAAATGATTTTGTATTGCCCCTTATGAAGGGATTTGAGGCCATGTCCTATGTTGGGGATGCCATCCCCATTTCCTGTTTGGACCTGGCAACAGTTGTGTCCTCCTCCTGAGTCGTGTACCCAGAGGGACTGCACATGTGAAAAGCAGTGGGTGGAAGATGGAGCTGCAAGTGGAAAATAAGCTAGGGGAGGCTCATCAAAGTAGACAGTGCTTATCTCTACAAGGAGGATGTCAGATAGGCTGGAGGATTAGCTTCAGAGCAGTGCTGGGAATGCGGGCCCAGCTCCTACACTCATCAGGTCACCCTGCTTGTGGACCTGCTGAGTTTCTCAAGGGCGGTACCCTGGTGGAGTCAGCTGGTCGACTCTACAGCAAGAAATGTCCAAATCTCTTTCATTTGGAAGTTAAGTTCTAAAGGGGTGGCGGTAGTAGTAGGACATCTAGGACTAAAGGGTACGATTTATGAGTTAGTTTTCCCACCCAGTTGACCCTATTCCAGAGCGACAGGGTAAGGGATTGGAGTGCCCATTCCCTGCTGAGGGAGAGGACTGTCAGCAATGGAAGCAATGGATAAAGGAGTAAGGGGTGTGTGTGCGTGTGTGTGTGTGTGTGCATGCGTGTGTGTGTGCGTGTGTGCGTGTGTGTGTGTGCGTGTGTGTGCGTGTGTGCGTGTGTGTGTGCGTATGTGTGTGCGTGTGTGTGTGCATGTGTGTGCGTGTGCAATTGAAAGAGAAAGTGAGAGAGAGAGAGCAAGGGATAGAGCAAGGGCTAAGAGTAGACACCGAGTAGGCAACAAAGGCACAGAGACTGCATGGACCTGGAGGGCTGGGAATAAGGAAAACCCTGCTTCGTGTGAGGACAAAGGTACGCTTAGCAGCAAGCCGCGGGGGTGACAATGGGAGAGGAAGGTACAGAGCACTCGCGACAGCAGACGAGGACCACGGGGTACACGGTGACACTGCCCCTCACCACTAAGTGGGAAACGGGTGGCAAGTCTTCCCTCTAGCATTTTAATGCCCTGGGAAAAGAGTGTGGTTCCAAGCCCTGGTTTGGCCCAGGAGAGGGAAGTGTGAGAAGGGGTCTTGGCTGTACACAGAACAGGTGCTATTCCTTCAGCAGGGACAGGTGTGGACTGGGCAGAGCTCCTGGGTTTCCATCAGGAGAACTCACAGTGGGGAGGACGATCTCGCCAGAGCAGCACCCTCCAGTTTCTTGGTGTCGTTCATAAGAGGGATTTAAGGTGGGTGGAAGGTGAGGGGAAGGTAGAGGGGCTCCTTATCAGGATGTAGCCACAGGGGCTGCACGGGCAGGTAAGGGCTTATTGGGGAGAGGGCTCAAGAGCATTCCCAAGGGGGCAGTGAAAGGAGCAGACTGGGCCCAAGCGAGCAGGGAAGCCTCACAGACTCTCTGTGAGCTCTGGACTGGGATGACCCTGTGGAGGTGTCCCAAGTCAAGGACAGGAGATTGGGCCTTAAGTTCCTGCCTCAACAAGCTGTTGATGTGGGCTTCCTGAGCAGGAGCTGCCAGGAGGCCAAGCAGAGAGGGCCAGGGGCTGCTCCCTCACCCCCACTGCTGGGAAGGCTGAAGGCCTGGGGCATCTCAGAATATCCCCACAGCAAGGTGGGGTGTTGAGAATATGTTGCTCTCTCTACCACTTGATCCAAGGGTGAGATCTGTGGGTCCCTGGCAGCCTTTGCTGAGCCCCAGCAGTGGTGTGTGCCCAGAACCAGCCTGCCCAGGAGGGCTGGCTGGGAGATGGGCTGCAGGCTTGTGGGAAACTCCCTCTACGGTGGGCTGATCGGGCCAATCCTAGATTTCAGGATCTAAGTCCACAGCCCAGTGACAAACCAGAGAACTTCAGATAGGAGTTGCGGTGCTGACCAGCGATTTGGCAGGTCTGAATAAAGCACCTGGAGATATTTGGCCTCCAGGAGAAGCGAAGGGAGGGCATACTAACAACTACAGCGCAAAAGTTAGATTTGAGCTATTTTGCCCCAGAAAGGCAGACCCAGGAATAATAGGTACAAATTGGAGAGAAGCAGATTTTAGTTCAAGTTTTCAAAAAAGAAGAATGTTCAATACCGTCTCAAAATAGAACGCTCTTCCCTAGGACATAGCTAACACGCCATCCCCTGAGGTCTCGGAAATGCTGGAGACAGAAGCTTGCGACCGCTCCGCGTAGCAGGAGGCTTGCAGTGAGCGATGCAGTCTCTGAGTCCCATGGCTTCATGAGCTCACAAGTCCAGGGCTTCTTTAGGGGCTGTAATCACCTCCTCAGCACTTTCAAAACGGCCTAGCCTCCAGGAGAGGCTGCAGTGTGATGGCAGCCTTCCTACCGTACAAGGCGATGACTTTCCTTTCTGGATGGTTCTAATTGAGGTAGAGGCCTTTCTTTGCCTTTTCCCCGGAGCAATGCACACCATCCCCCATCACTTATGTCGGAGCAGGAGAGAAAATCAAAAGCCAAACGTGGCAGAATGGCACTTTTGAACACTCCATTCTTCTTACTGTCTGGTCTGAACAATTACAGAGCCCGGGCCTTTTGTTCCCGGCTGCTGCACCAGTGGTGTGGAGGAAGAATAAAGACCCCATCTTGGAGGATGCTAAAAGAGCCAAGAAATTGCAGAGCATTCATACCATCCAAGGCACTGAGCGCAGCCTCTGCTGCTCTCTTTCTCTGCTTTGCCTCTGGCTGGGCTGTTAACAATCACTGGACTTCCTGAAGCCGCTGGGTTGCAGTGGGCTTGACAGAATGCATTAGGTTCTGGTCAGACACTTCCACAGCCACACAATTCAACAATGACAGTCCCAGCAGCTGTCATCTGTAGGAGTGAAATTGAGGCTGGTGGGAGATGCATGAGGGATAGCTACAGGAACCTGAAACCTTTTGTTAGAGCAGAGGCCCCGTGCTGCCTACCACTGTTCCAAAGTCCAAGGTCAGAGAGAGGGGTGGGGGAGGGGAGCACACAGCACAGGGCCACTAAGACTGACTGTTGGAAACACATTTTGAGCTGGTGTGTAAGTTGCCTTCAGAAAAAAAAAAAAAAAAAAAAAAAAACTACTCAAGGAAATAGCCCCAAACCCCAAATCAGAAAAAGTTAGGAGAAATTACAAAAAATCAAGTGATGGATTTCAGCGAGGGTTAAGAGCAGCAAAAGCAGAAGGAGTCATTGCTGCCAAAAGGATTAAGAGGAATAAGAATGGTATTTACAAACAGACCAGGGAAATGAAGCACTCGGGGAGAGTAGCCCCATAAATAAGCAAAGAGGATTGAAATCTACTGCGAGCCCAACAAGAGCAAGGCACTGAACTGCTTCTTCCTGTCTGTCTTGTTTTTTTTTTTTTACGAATTTTTTATTTTATTTTATTGTTCTTGTTTCAGAACTTTTGTTTGTTTGTTTATTTATTTATTTTATCTTTATGGCCGGCTCAGCCTGCCCTGAGGGCAGGGCTGGCGCAGCATGCGGTGCCGGGGATTGAACCTCGGTCTCTGCAGCCGCCCAAGCTTTCCTAAGCAGGCGCCTCAGACCACTGAGCCATCCTGCCGGGCCCTGTCTTTCCCAGGAAAAATAACAAGGAAATGTGAGGGAGTCCTGATGATTTTCAGAGAGACTCAGACTCCATTGAGAGAGAGAAAGAAGGGAGTGCAGTGGGAGTGTCAGGGAGGGTGTGAGCCCCTGAGACTTGGTCTCCTGACTCCCTGCCTGGCCCGGACCTTTAGCTGACGCGCGTGCTGCCCCCCGGCCCTGCCCTGGCCAGTGCTCATAGCTGATGCCAGTGCCTCTGCCTTCCGTGGACCTGGGGCATTATCCAAACCAACTACATCCCACTCATTGTTCTGTTCTCTTTACCTCCTGGGTTGGTGCAGTCCTTCTTCATCGTCAGACTTTACCCAAGATGCTGGTTCCTCTCTCCTCCATCCACAGATGTTAAAAAAAAAAAAAAAAATCAACCTTTTTCTCTATCTTAGTCTATCTGTGGGAAACCTATCGCAGTCGTTATCTGCAGATTCCACTTCCTTTCCGCTTCAGCCCACATTTCCCCGTGTCCCATCCTCTTTCATGTTACATAAACACATCGGAATTGTGAGCTCTGAACCGAGAGAGGTTTCTCGGCGAGGTCCCCAAGTTTTCTATCACAGTACCAGGCCCAAAGTAGCGCTACTGATCTCTATCCAACAGAACATTAGAATCTTCTGGGAGCGGTTCCAAGTCCACAGCCATGTCCCGCTGCGGACCTACTCTATTGGAAGTTTCTAGAAGTTTCATTTTTCAGGGTGAGTGTGGGGGCCAGTGGCGGTAAGAAACACTAGTACGGTACTTCTCAAGGTATAAGGCAGCATCACCTGAGGACCTGTTAGGAAGGAAAATTCTTCAGTCCACCCCAGACCTACCGACTCAGGAGCCGGAAGGAGGACCTCAGTAGCTACATTTTAGTTAGTACTGTAGGTGATTGATGCACTGAACTTAGGAAACTGCTGCTTTACTAGTGACCAACCAGCAACTGATGACCGATGGGCCTTCAATGTCCTAATCCTGACTTCTTCTCTGTCTCTCAGTTTGGTGGCCGCATGATACCCCCAAAATCAATGCATTTACAAAAGCCAAGGTTAGAACATCTTATTCTCCCTCTTCTTCCTGTATCTTTCCCACAGGAGTCAATAAATAAGAAGGGGCACATTATGCTCAGGGCTGTCCCGATGATTGGCCAGCTCCCTGCAGAAAGAAACTGCAGGCTGTGTGTCTGGTGCTAGTCCTGCAGCATGAATTTGAAAAGGCCTTTACCTAGCCATTTTACGGGCTAGCTTCTGTGTGCTAGTCACTTTCTAACTGTCTCTAAGACCATTTGCAGTTGGCGTAATAAAACAGGTGATGCAGATCTCTGCCTTGCCTCAGAAGCTCATCCCTTTCCACCCTAAACACTTCAAACCACATGTATGCAAAGGCCAAGCTTCGTTGCACATGCCTTCTTCCTTTGGGTTGCATGGCACAGGATGGAGCGCCCTCACCCTTAGGCCTAAAGTCGAAACCAGGATGTCATCTGGGTTTTTTCTCTGTGTGCACCCTCTCGTGTCATCCAACACCAAGTACTGGCCTTGCTGCGCCTTCTCTCCTCTGCCTCTGACCCCTTTCCCGAGAGCCCTTTGCTGTACTCAGGAAGATCACACTCAGCCTCCTACCCACAGGTCTTGCTCCCACTACTTAAAATGAATACCTTTCCATCACTGTCCATGAGAAAGTCCCAACTCCTTAGGTTTGCATCCCAGTCTTCAGCTCTGCTGCCTACCTTGGGCCTTCTCTGGGGCTTGCCCCCTAGCTATGGTCCTCCAGGTAGCTGGAGTCACCTGCTGTGGCAAAGCTCTGTCACTAGATAGCAAGCTTTATCTTTCTTGGGGCTGTACTTCCCCATGTCTTTAACAAAATCAGTTAAAATTTGTCTTTCCATCTTGGGTTTCTTACGTCTCCGCAAAGCTTGAGTAGACCCAGCTCTCAGCCGATACCTAAGTACCCTTCCACAGAGAGCACTTGGCCAGGTGCATGAACTTTCTAGGACTTCTATCACAAAGTACTGCAAACTTTGGTTTGCAAGAACAGAAATATCCTGTCTTGCAGCTTTGGAGACCACAGCTCAGAAGTCAAGGGGTGCTGACAGGGCTGCCCTTCCTCTGTGTGCTCTGGGGGTGCATCCTCCCTTCCAGTTCCACCCTTAATTCCCCAGGAGCCCCTGGCCTGGGCATGCGTCACTTTCATCCCTGCCTGCAGCTTTCTCTAGCTAACTCCCTGTGTATGTCAGTGTCTCGGCTCGGTCACCTTCTTATGCAGGCGCCAGCCCTGCTGGATTAGGGACCAGCACTAGTTCAGTCTCGTCTCAGTTTAATTTACTCTGTCTACAAAGATCTTATTTCCACACAAAGTCACATTCTCAGGGAAGAGCTGGGGTGATTAGAGCTTCCACCTTTCATACCTTTTTGTTTTTCTGCCCTCAACTTCTCCACAGCCCATCTTGCTTTTCCTTGGCTCACCGCAACCCTCCACAAACCCCAATCTTTCACCTCCTTTCTCGGTATATGTCAGGCCCATCATCTTATTTCTGGTTTTATTGCTTCTTCAGCCAGTCTAGACTTTGTGGAAAGCCATTTCTAAAACACATTTCTACATACCCCAAACCTTTGTCCCTTTTGTCTCCCACGGCCTCTGCCTGGTCATCCCACACTGTGCTCAGAATGGCTTTTTGCTTACTGCTGTGCTGCTGTGGAGCTCTCTAGAGCTTGGACAAATCCGTAAAATGGTTATGGTATCCATTCTGTAAATCCCACCAGGATCTCCCAAGAGTGTTGCCTTTCTCTTAGTCATTTCTTGTCATGTTTCAAAGACCGCTCCAATCTTCCTGAATGCTTTGTTCTCACTCCTCAGCCCCTCCCTCTCATTTCTTAGTCTCAACCCAATTAATGCAGTAGAAGCCCTGTGGCACAAGCCCCTCCCCTTCCTCCCATCATGCTTCACACCTCTTCTCTGCTTTACCCTTTCCTATTCCTGTCTGAAGTGGCTGTGTCCGCAGCGGCCCTATTCTAGCGTCCATGTGAGTTCTTTGCCCACCATTTCCGTATCTGCCATCTTTGACTCCCAGTTTTGTGTGCATCCTCTGTTACGCCCAGACATCTCTAGCTCTTATGATGCATGTGTCACAGGAGTCTGTGTCTCTTAATACTTCATATTATTTTCTCATTTAGTTTCACTGACCATATTTTATAAAGAAAATGCATGCATATGTTGCCTGTAATTTTATTATCAATTTCTTCAGGAAGATTGCTAATGCTGGTGTTATAATTATTATCCTGCAATGTCAGCTGCGATGTGATCATCGCTGTCTCTCCCTCTTTTCATCTCTCTTGCTCATCCCAAACTCTTTTTCATTATCCCTCATCGTATAAAATATTCTTTCTCGTAGTTACTTTGACTAATTTATGGTCACTGAAATACCTCCTCGCAGTTCGTTTGTTTGTTTTCCTGAGGACGTTGCTGTGTGTTGAGCTCTGCCACAGGCTGCAGATACAGTGGTAGAAAAGACAGGTGCCTGACTCCAAGGCATTAGCAATCTGTTGTGGGAGACACAAGAACACATAAGAAAATGAGTACATTGCAAATACTAACATGGTGAAAAGAACAACAGACTGTGGACAGAGAGGAGTTGGCTTAACTGAAATTTGGACACCTAGGTCTCTGAGTTGACAGGGAGGGATAAGATTGTACCAACCAGGTACAATCAACGGAAGAGAAGGAACTTTCCAGACCTTGGCAACCTGTAGGATCCCAGAAGAAGAAAATAGTGGCCTCCTTAGGAGCTGTCAGACACCATGGCTCTGTCATAATAAGCAGGAAGAGAGGTTCATTAGGAGACAGGTCTGTGTCACGCAGGAGAGTTGATGACCAAGTTAGAGGGAGGGGATGTGACCTCTGCCCTAACCTTTGGCTCCTACCTCCTCCAGAGGTTCTCCTTGACTTCACATGCTTGGGGCTGTGCTTCTTTCGTCAGACACACTCAAGGTGCCAATATTCGTTCATTAAACTATGACTTGAAACAGCACCCACTACTGTTGCTCTGCCCAGCTCTTGTCACCGGAGCACAGAGTGTGACCCATGCCAGCTGCCGAGTATATATTTGCTAAAGGGCTGAAAAGAAGAGTGACTGTGTCTTGTTCGTATTCTGTATGAATTTTAATAATGTGGCTCCTGAGCCTCAGTGAATTTATCTATAAACTGAGGATTTTAAGTAGACTCCTAATAACTGTGACTCCTATTCTTGGACCCTCTATTTGCAATCCCAGCTTTTATCCGTACCACCAGCCCTGTTGAATGCTGGTCCTGATCATCTAGCTACTGGCTGCAGGTCTTCTCAGATGCTCTCAGTTAAAACATAGCCTTTTCTACCAACACACACACACACACACACACACACACACACACACACACACACACACACACACCACTGAAACTACTGGGTTCAATTAGGGCAAAGCCATTATCCTGGCACTTCCAGCTGTAAGTGCTGAGACCATCTTGAACTGCTTCATATTCTTCAACCACTGGTCTAAGCAGCCACCAAGAGACTTTGCTTAAAGAGTATCTATCTTTCTCTTCCAAATGTGTATCTGTACACTAGATTCAGCCCTAATTACTGTCTTTAAAAGGTTTACTTGCAAAAGGATGTTCTACTGCTCTCTCTCTCTGTCTCTCTCATTCTCTCCCCACCCCTCCCCTCCCCTCCCCTCCCCTCCCCTATCTTCCCCCCTGTTTCTCTAACCCATTAATCCTGCTTTCTCAGGATCCAAGTCCCAATATACTGTCCTTCTATTCAGAATCCATCAGTAGTTCCCCATACAAATCTTCTTTCTGGCAGCACCATAATCTAGGCATGTTTTCCCCCTTTGTCCCTTACCTTGCTGATGGGCTGGACCCATCACTGTTCTGATGTCCCCTCATGTCCACCTATCTGAAGCTTTGCTCTACACTGTTCATTGTGTAATAAGCCCTCTGTCCCATCACGCATGCCTGGATTTCCCAGTCTTCAAAGCTTAACTGAAGTAACTTACTGCAGGAAGCTCTCCACGACCCTGGAAGCAGATGGGATCCCTTTTCCTCTGAAGCTGCTCTCAGCCATTCTGCCCAGGAGGGAGGTGGTGTGCTCACCTCATTGCACTACCAAGCCAGTGCTTCTTTGGGACTCTCCTTGCTTCCTCAGCAGCAGTGGTGGTGGTGGGGGGGGCAATTCCCACAGGTCCTAGCAAGGGCTCCAAAATGTGGGAGCAGGATTTAGAACCCTGACTAGGCCACACCTTAGCAGGGAAACTTGGCCTAAAATTACTTAACATCCTAAGCCTCGCTTGCCCCATCTTTTAAATGGAACTGATGGAACAGCTATGCTTCAGAATTTTAATGAGAATCAACTGATATAGCAAATGAAAAGCACTTGCTCTGTGCCTGCTGGTTAATGCGCAATAAATGGGCCCTTTTCCTTATTAAGTCTCTCAGGCTGACAAACTACATGCCCTGGTTTGTTTCCTTGTCATCCTTCCACGTTTCCAGCAGATCCAAGACAGAGGCTCAGCCCTTTCTCTGTGCATTCTCACTCTCTCCACAGTGCCTGGCTCACAAGAGGTGTATAACGGAGGCCTGAGGAATGATTCAGTATGTTAATGGAGTCCTCCACGGCGGAGGATGCGTATTAATCATTTCCATGTCCCTTGACAGTGTTTAGCAAAGTGTTTTATTTACATGGCAATTGGTTAATTAATATTTTCCAAGGAAATAAATAAGTGAATAAATGAATGAGTGATTCAATTAAAAGTGAAACTTGCTGAGTATATGTTGAATGGAACAAATGAGTAGATAGAAAGGATTTCGGGAAAGGATAAAAGCTCTACACAAGGACAGTTCCTTGATGGATATTTTATTCTGCTCTGGCTTATTTACACCGTTAATTTTCCCTGACATAAAATCATAGAAATGCAGGAAGCTGTATCTTTTATTGCACATCCTCTGTCCCTTTTCTGTTCCTCCTCTCTAGCATTGGTGTGATTTGCTCTCTTGCTTTTGAGCTGGAATAAAATTTGCTGAGGGAGGAAGCTCAAGGCTGGCGTTCTCCTTTGTTTGGGAGGTCCCATTGCACTGTGAATAAATGTTCAACCGTTGTTCTTGCACAAGGATGAATTTATGTAGACACATTGTCCAGCACTGGTCCTGTTCATTTATGAGCAAAGATCTGGGTTTCAGGGACACACATCAAACAGTGCCCACAGACAGGAGGGGGCAGGCCTAGCACGTGTCCAGGGGGACTGCACTTGACACCCTACTGCTCTAGCTCAGAGTAAACACCAACTGAGCCTTTAGCTACAGAATCTGGAGAGCAAAGGGGAGAGGAGACCTACACGGAGCATTTCAGTCTCTGCTATGCAGCGGTGTTTGTTTACTCATTCATTGATTCTTCCACTGCTGTAGCAGGGCGTTGCTGTTAGGGACCCATGGGAAGGCAAGCCCTGAAAAGGTGGAGTGGCCTCTAGTTCTGTGCGTTTTATGCAACTAGTGAGAAACTCGCATTCAGAGTGTGGGACTCTGTTCGCTTCCAGTGTGGTGAGACCGTCCTGGAATGGTTTATGTGTGTCACTGGGGTTGCAGTGGGAGCTGCAAAGGACTCTGCTCCTGCTGGCTCTGTGTGCTCTGCATGTCTGCAGTGGGTGCTGGTACAGTAGGAAGAAGGCGGCCACCTTAATTCTTACCAATCATCTGACCTCCTGAATCCAAAAGAAATCTTGTACTTGGGACAATGTACATTCTGTGACTTTGCGTGTGGCATGACTACATGTAAGTAGGCGGGAACAAGCATCTATACCTTGGGACACATTTACAAAGGTAGGACAATCTCAATTCTATGTGATGTTGTTTTAAAGAAAATACTGATCTAGAGAAATGACAGTTTAAAAGAAAATGTCCATCTTAGAGCATTACATTGCGATTTTGGAGATCTCATTTTATCTAAAGGGGACAGAAAGGAGCTCAGTGTGCTTCATCTCTAAATATTATTCAGAAATTGTTAAAAAGTGGGTTCCCATGAATTCATAGGCTACACTGCAATTTCTGTCTTTATGACAACTATATTTTATAGAATGTCAAACTCGTCTGAAGAGATTGATTGGATGGGGAGGTGAATGATTCTCAATCTCTTGTGTGCTTTAGAATTATCCACTATGGGCAGGGGAGATAGCTCAGTGGTTTAAGCACCTTCCTGACCAATGGAAGGACTCAGGTTTGATCCCTGGTACCACATGCTATGCTGGCCTTGCACTGTGCAGGTCACTGGAATGGCATGGTGGCTGAGACAAGAGGATCACTATGAGTCAGAGTTGTGTAGCAAGACTGCTTACCAAATAAATAAATGCATAAAATAATTTTAAAAAATTTTAAAAAGCAGTATCCACTATACTTAAAAAAAATGATGTTTGGCCTAAACCTAGGTGTGTTAAATGAGAAAACAAAACAAAACAAACAAAAAAGAAAAAAAACCCCAAACTACAATCATTATTATGTCCATATGATACATCTCATGGCTTGAGAACTATTCTGCAAGATGTCACTTAGGAGATAGCTAGTGATAAAGGAGATTCAGTAGCTTGGCAGCAGCAAGAGAGCGTTTTCCAAGAAGGAGAAGAGAAACAGGTGAGTTCCATACAACAGGAAATATGTTAGAATTCCCCTATAAAAACATGGGTAAGGCAGCCAGCGAGTCTGCCTGCACACTACACACTGCTTCTAAACCACCCCTTGTACCCCAGAGGCCGAGGGCCAGTGCCAGGCTGTGTAGACCCAAGGCTGCCTTAGTACACTTTCTCCAGTGGCTTTCTGCCCATGATGGGAAGAGAAGCAGAGCAGGGCGTGGCAAGAAGCACAGGCTATATAATGACAATGACCCTCACTAGCTGTGTGACCTGGAGCAAGGCACCTAACCCTCCTCGACTGTGCTTACCTATGCAAGGGAAGAATGATATCTTTTTTGTTTTTTTTGTTTTTTTTTTTGTCTTTTTGAGACAGAGTCTCGCTATGCAGTTCAGATTGACCTTGAGCTCACTTTTGTAGCCCAGGCTGGTCTTGAACTCGCACTGATCCTCCTGCCTCAGACTCCCCAGTGCTGAGATTACAGGTGTGCGTCACCATAGGGATGGTAATTACATAGCCGTAGAGCTCTCAGTGTCTGTGAAATGTAACATGGGTGGCCCCACGCAGTATGCTCACCTGGCACACGGGAAATGTTCGATAAATAGCAGCTACTATTACCAGCTTTTGCTGACTCATTCAAGATTTCTTCTCGAGTTACCTTATATAATCCTGATCCCAAAATATACAGAAGAACTGCAATTTGGGGCCAACTTTCCCTGTCAGAAGACAGATGGACCCTGTCTCTGCCTCACAGATGCCCCCTAAGGCAAAGGTGTGTTTGTATTTTCTCCTTATAAATCAGATGTCAGGAATCAGCAGACTGACTTCGACTGTGACGAATACTAATGAATTCATTACTTCCTGTAGTCTCTGACTTAACATTTTTGTTGACAGAAAGGCCAACTATGAATTCTACATTTCTGTACAAATGTATGTGTCTTTATTGCCACTTTGGGGACAAGGTTGTATCCCTAAATTCCAAACTCTTGGAGAAAAACACAACATCTTGTTCATTATTACATTGCTCAAAATCATTTTCTGTACCTCTAAAATTTCCTGAGGCAAAATGAAAAAAATCCTTTTTTAACATTAAGAACCAGCATTCTTATCAAATGCAGGAGTCATAATAGTTAACATTTATTTAGCACTGGCTACATCAGAAGGTCACTGAAAGTTATTTGTGAATACCGAGATCTGCAGTCCTGCGCAGTTGCTGAGATGGATACTATTATTCAGCTGAGGTCTCTCAGCCACCCAGAGGCAGTGATTGTGCCCATTTTTCACTGCTGTATTCTTAAATGGTATGAGTTCTATAAAGCACATGTGTGCTTCACACACACAAACTATAGAGCAAAAGCTACCGAAAAGGCTGGTTGGAAATTGACAGCCAGTGCTCGCTTTGGCAGCACATATGCTAAAATTGGAATGACACAAAGATTAGCATGGCCCTGCACAAGGATGACATGCAAATTCGTGAAATGTTCCATATTTTTCTGATAAGCAGTTTTCCTAGCAATTTCAGTAGAAAATGGAAATCAAAATGCTTTGTTAGAAGCCGGGCGTGGTGGCACACGCCTGTAATCCCAGCACTCGGGAGGCTGAGGCAGGAGGATCGGTGCGAGTTCGAGACCAGTCTGGGCTACAAAAGTGAGCTGAAAGGCAGCCTGAACTGCATAGTGAGACCCTGTCTCAAAAGGACAAAAAAAAAATGCTTTGTTACTAGTAGTCGACTTGAGTCAAAACATTGTGATTCTTCATTTATTTGAACATGTAATTCATATGATTAGACATGTGAAACCTAAGGCATCCACTAGACGTATCGATATCACATTTGTAGGTATGCATGTATGTAAACATCACTATATGCATATTTTATAATGTCAAATTATCTGTACTATTTTATACAAGCATAATGCATAAAATATACCTGTATTCTGTTTCATTTACTGACATATTAAATTATAAGCGAAACACCTTAAAAAGAAAATTGACAGCAAAGATTTTTAAAGATCTGAGATTTTATTTCTGTGTGCTGTGCTCACCAGTGTCAACTTGGTATGGAGTATATCATGGGCCGTGATTATTACTTTACATGAGAAGAAACTGAGTCTCTGTAGTGCTCTTACTTGGCTTGGAGTCACAGGAACAGAAGAGAGTGAGAACTGGTAGCTTTCATCTGGGGATCTTCCCTTACTTTTCCTTCTTTATAAGATACCAAGGGTGAGCAGAGATGGCAGCGCTGCAGCCAGAAATGGAAGGTTTTCATGCCTAATTATCACAAGGGGCCCCGAGTAATAGGGACAAGGGCAGCCTGGTAGGTGGATGAGGTGGAGGAATCTGATTGCCTCTATTTTCTCAGTTGTGTAGGAAGCAGATTATTAGCCGAGGGTGAAGATGGGGGAGGAGGTGTCAGAGGTTTGAGGAGAAAGAACGTATGAAATAGTGATTTAAGTGAGAGAGAGAAAGTAAATGGTGGAGGAAAATATGGTTGGATTCCAGGGAGTACCTGAGGTCACCGGCTGTGAGGGGCACAATGAGACTAATCAACCTGGCCTTGAACTGGCTCACTTGTGTAAACACAAGAGGAACCACAGTGTCCTTGAGTTTAGCCAGAGTTAGCATTTCAGACAAGTCTGATGAAGCCGTGGAGAAGTGTGGGAGTCAAGGCTACAGGAAAGAGATGATCACAATCGTGAATGGCAGAATTTAATCTGCTGTAAGGTGGAAGAGAGTATGTGAGATGCGTGAGAATCAGGAAAACAGCGATAGGTGGCACGAGTGTGCGATTAGTCTCCAGGGAGAAGAAGATTGCTGTGGCATTAGAAAATGTGAGATGGAATGGTGGAAGGCGATGGTGAGAAGTCGGGATTCCTGAAGCCAAGGGTGGTTGCAGATACTGATAATCTAGGATGTGGTCATGCAGGTGAGGGCTGGGGATTGAATTGTCCAAGGAGAGAGGATAAGGAATTCACTATATTGACTATTAAGGATCCTTGTCTTATTACTCTTCTCATTGCTGAGACAAAATACCTAGTGCTTGCAAGTTACGGGAGGAATGATTTATTTAGCTCACAGTTTATAGAGATTTCAATGCATAGTCAGTTGGCTCTAAGGCAGGTTAACATGGCAGAGGGGCATCAGAGAGGAGAAATAGTGCCTGGCATGGCAGGGTAGGCAGAAGGCACCGCACAACAAGCAATAGTGACAGGAGAAGGCAGCCTGCCTCTCTCTTTTGCCCCTTTCAGACTTTCCCTGATGCCACCCACAGCCAGGTTGGGCTTTCCCCTCCTAGAGCTATGCTAAGCCAGTCAGTGAGCTAATGTAGTAATCATGCACACTTAATTCCACCCTTAATCCCAGCATCGCACAGCCTAAGTCCAGCCACCTCTGAAAAGCCCTACCTCTGACTGTATGAGGCACCCAGGGAGCAGCAGCTAGATACATATCAAAGCAGTCAGCTGCGGGGAGAGTGGAGTGCCTGAAATTATGGAGAAGCACTAGAGGGGAGTGACCCGGTCTCTGAAAGATTTACAGAGGATAAAGGCAGAGTGACATTGGCAAGACTGTAGCAGGCAGGAGGAGTGTCTAGATTTGTCTGGTGGCCCAAAGAGCAGAGCTTCACTGAGGTCACCGAGTTAACAGGTGGTGGCACCAGGCTTCAGACTTAGTCTGGTTCCTGAGCTGATACTGGCCTATCTACTTTAGTAGTTATTTATAAATACTATTTTTCTACATAAAAAATGAATTTGTTTCCTTTGAGGTATGTGGAAGGCAATAGGCAAATATGGTGAATGGGTGAATGTTTGTTTAAAAATTACTATTGTAAAAGTCCCATCATCCTTTGTCCCCTTTTAAGTATTCCTGCTCAACTTCAGACACTTATTCCATCAATTTTGCTACTTTCTGAAGCAGTTCTGGAAGTCCTCCTTCTGGGGTGTCCTTGGCCATGCCATCATGATTAACTCCAGGTCCTGAACCAATGTAAAAAATTTACCTTTCATGGCCATTTTGACTTTAGGAAGGGCCAGATGTCATGAGGTGGCAGATCTGGTGAGGAGACGTTGCTATGCTTTTGCCGGCCTCCTTTCCGACTGGAGGACACTCAGAAGTAACATGTGATACATTTCTATCACAAAGGCTCAGCCATCAGAGGGCTTCCAGGACAGCTTAAGGAGGTGGCAGGCACCCCGGGGGAAGTGGGGAGGAGACTCTTGAGGAGGGATAATGACAGTGTGTCTTTTACTGTAATAGCTTTGTAAGCCATAGTATATTAATAATTAATGCAGCCATATACTTGATTTTACTTTACACGAGATTTACATACGGGGAGGTTTAGAAAATTGTAAAATGTGCTAATGATCATCACAATTTACTTTTACAAGGGAACATTCGAAACGCATCTGCTATTCAGCGAACAGCAGTAGGAGCTACAATGGATAAAAGCTAATATTTGTTGAGTTTATTCCATGAGCATTAACTGCTAATTGTACACACATATGCTGTGAGTCAAGGTATCAATGTATTTTGTGTTCATGACAGTCTTAACTACTACGTTATCCACCAGTCACTTCAACACTAGCTAAACTCACTCACCCTGTGTCTCCATTCCTATGTTTGTAGGGATGAATGTCACTAGTGACCACACCGATGGGTCTAATTTTAAAACCTTGACCGTGAACCTCAGATGGACTCTTAGTACTGCTAGCTGATCAACATTGAACTCTCTGGTATACTGTGTTATCCCACATTATAGTTGGAAAGACTGAGGTGACGAGAATTCAAGTGCCTTACTGAGGCCAGAGAGGTAAAGGACTGCTTTATCCAGGACTGAAGCCTGGGCTTGGCCATCACTTAGCCTCACTTACAAAACTGCCAAGTTCTTTATTGAGCCCCTTTCTATATGATGGTATTG